>JAODUK010028753.1:0-23492 GCA_027564635.1 Typhlichthys eigenmanni
ACACCTATACGCACACACACCTAAACACACACACACACACACACGCATACCTAAACGCACACACACACACCTATACGTAGACACACCTAAACACACCCACACACACACACACACACACACACACCTATATGCACACAGACACAGGACTGTAAAAGCATTCTTCAAACAAAACCAGTCTGTCCTACATTGCCTTCCCCCCCACCACACACACACACACACACACACTACATCTCTAGCCATGGTTAATTCATTGGCAAGCTGTTGGCAAAGACAATCACTGGCTGATGCCTTTTTTCTCGTTCCTTGTTTGGTGCCTTGCCTCAGATGCCAGCGCTGATACACACTCCCTCAACAGAGCCTCCTCTGTCTGCTCCTCGCGCGGCCGGCTTGAGACGGTCTTAAAAATACAACAAAGCAGGTCACCTGCGTACGCCTTGCGGCCCTGCCTGGCCTGCTGTACATTTGAGAGGTGTTGCACTAGAAACGGTTTGAGTCTGTCTAACCCCACGTGCCTGGAATGCATTGTTTTGGCAAGGGGAGGAGAAGCAATAACATAATACACTTAATAATTCTACACGTTTATTTTGTTCTCCTCCCAAAATAGAGGCTGTATTGCTTAATCGAAACTGTGTGTATGTGTGTGTGAGAAGGGTAAAACAAGTAACCTGCTGTGGTAACAGCTGCAACCTGTAACATCATGTATAGCACCACTTTACATCTAAACAAAGCCTCATTACAAAAAACATGTTTGAAATAGTAAACATGTGTTAATAAAAAATATTTCCTTACACATAATTTCCGCTACATTGTAACCCAGTTGTTACATGGGAGAGGTTAAACAAACCTATTATGCTTATAGTGCACATACATTGATGGAGTTTAAATAAAAGCATTACAGCCTCAGCAAGCCTTTTTTCAGCCAGGAGATAAATAGCACGGCAGCTACACCGTATTCTCTCTCTCTACAGCGCAGTGGCCACATATCACAGATCCTGACAGGCTGCAGATAGATGTCCCCTGGGGGGACGCGGGGTGCATTAGCTCCCTGTTGGGAGTTCTTCAGCTGAACTACTGCAGGGCATTTTTCCATAACACAACGCATTCAATAACTTGTAGTATTATGTCCAGGCTCAGCCAAGGAAATGGCTGCTGGAGCCCCCGACGGGATGGTGAGAGAACAGGTCATGTTAGGTGGCGTGATGGGGGGGGCTGCTGGGGGATCTGGCTTGGTTCGGTTCAGTGAGTGGAGGTGTGTACATCCGCGGCGATGTTCCGGCAGATGGGCTTGCGAGCCAACCTCTTCTGCTCCGACAATAAAGCGTGCTGGGTGGGAAAGATGAGGGTCACTGCCTGCACTTGACAGTTTCATCTTGGCAACATCACTAACAGCCTTTTAGAGATGAGGTTCTTGTTGTTGTTGTTGTTGTTTTGCGGAGTCGATGATGCACTGCCTTACGATCTAACACCAAGCAGACACACCTCTGGAAAACAACAGCCCTTTTGCTAGTAGACTGATTTATCGTCCACCCAATTTTTCATAAAGTCTAAGAAAACATAGTGTAGTCGAGCGGAGATTAAAGAAAAAACAGAAGTCAAAAATAAAATTACTCATGGCAGCAGCTTGTGCACAACAAGGCATTAATCAATTCCAGGAGATATATCATTAATCACAGGCTACGTGACATATGTTATTATTCTGAATTAATGCTTGATATGCAGATTTATCACAAAATCAAAGATGACAGCAGTAAGTGTATGTTGTCCAATGTGACACCGACACATCACGATCTAAAACATTGGATGAGAAATGCTGAACAACCATGGATATTGTTCCATGATTTATGACAAAAAGAACCTCACCTATACTCGGATTGTAAATAGTAAATCCTTATGCCCATATAAGTTCAATATTCTCCCCTACCATGGCCTGTGATTAACTCATATGTTGCAAACTCACTGGTTTTGTCAAAGGCACATGTTCCCACTGGAAACTACTGGTGTTTCCACATTTAGAGACCGCTAAGTAGCCAATGTAAAAAAAGTTCTATTGTTCCAGTGCATATAAAATGCATCTCCCGTTGCAGAATCACTCAGCGGGAAATGGAAAAGGCCAGGCTGTGATGTTACATTAGCGATTTACATTAGTAATTACAACACCAAAATAAGTATATGACGATTTATTTATTATATTGACACTATTAAAATACCTATAAAATATGACCCATTAAAAATATTAGCTTGCACAACGTTTTGACGGGATAGGGTAAATTGAATCTGCACCGGTAGTTGAGTGTTGCAGTTAGCTAACAGCAGCATATAACTTGAAAACAAAGACCTCAACATATATGAAATGTATGCTAAAAGTGAATTTATTAGCATTGAATAAAACCGGAGCATGGCATAACCCAAAATGAAACAATAAGAGAAATGCCATTCTGTGATCCTATTCACTTTTGAATTTTAGAATCGGAAGTGCTCCCGACTTGGAACTGTGACGACATGACTGGCGAGGTCCATTTCTCCGATTCCGCTGAGTGACAGAGCGCAGCCACCTGACCCTCTGCATTAGCCCACTGGGCACTGGCACAAGTGCTCCTGTCAATGGTAGCAATGTAAAGATGCTGACCTGTTTCCTTGTGGCATTCACTGAAACAAATCATCCCCCTCTGTGAAATGCTGTAACAAGCTCGAGCTGAGGCCAGAAAACAAGCCAAGCAATCGCACAATTACAGTTACAGCCATGTATGCTGCCTGTCGTAAAAATCAGGTTGATCCGGTTGTATGGTCATTCATTTTGTTTGAAGGGACCCACAAATCCTGGACTAATTGACTAAATATTTTCAAACATGTAATTTATAGTAGCTAATATTCCTGAAAAATAGTCCTGAGAAATACATTGTGTGTCATTTAGCTCAAAGTGTGACATAATTTCTGGATTGCAACTAGTAACCTCCGACCTATCCGTCCCACTCATATAGCCAATCCAGTTGGGAAATGTATTTAACAAAAAAGTGCTACACCAACAGAAACAACCAACTGTTCAGCTCGAAGGCAGAAATTTCTGTCCAAAATGACAGTTGGAAATTGGAATGATATGGGTCCTTTAAATATACCATGACACATGTGCGGCCACCTACACACATGAACCTATCTGACAACCGGTGTACTGTATGTGTAGCACCTGAAGACTTCCCATAGAAACATGAGGACACACAGATGCCACGAGACAAATGTTGGAAATGCTCCGCTGAGTTAATGATTGAATTTGCAGGGTGTTTTCCAGGTGACTTATGTCGCTCCTGTGCAGTTGGAGGCAGGGATGAGTGAAGTATTGCCGTATTGATCAGCCCGATCAATGCCACGGCAGAAACCCCGGCCATGTTACCAGGTCAAGTCGATCCTACAGTGGAAATCCAATTAATATTCACTGATGGCATTACTCTGCGATAAATAACCATTGCAGACCAGCAGTAACCCTGTGTGACTGTAGCATTATATCATGCCAATTTATTCTATTACCAGAAAATTAAACATCAGCAAAGTCCAGTTCAAACATCATGAATACACGATATTTCACAGGAAATAACGGCAAAAGGGTGTTTTGCAAGTGGTTTTAAATTCATTCTCCATATAAGAACAAGTTATTAAATAGAATTAGATAAGCCCACATAGAGCACAGTAGACCTGAATATGGTAAGTATAATAATAACATGTTAAAATAAGAGGACAGTGCGCAACCTCAGCAAACACCCTTTCACCAACCAGCACAATCTCTCTGTCTCCTATAGCATGATTTTTGTCATTAATAGCCTACAGTGGGCTCACAAAACATCCCACCAGGTAGCCAATACCTTTGGCCAGACAGGTCAAAGGTGATAGGTTAGAGCTCATCAGCTATGATACACCAGAGAGAGATCCTCTTATTACATCTTTTCACATCAACAACACTAGAGAAAGTGACAACCCCACTAAACACAGCTGCTGTGACTATTTCTCATGCACCATTAATTAGCTATTCCACAGTGTAAAATGGTGCTGCTAAAATACTGTATTTCTGTCTTTACAGATCAAAGCTGTGGCTGCATTGCGCTGCAGCCTACTGTATGTGCCATCACTGCGCTTTTAATGCAACTGATGATGTAAGCCATATATGGATGTCTATTTTTTTTAACAGCTCTGATATATGTCGGAAACTGAAACGTGAACATTATAAAAAGTTTTCCACTCTCCTGCTCAAATTAGACTATATAGCGCCCCCTAAAAGAAAAATTTCCCCCCGATTTGCTTCTGGAGGGCGGGGGATGGAGCTGTGGATGAGCAGATGCTCTGTGGCGACAGTCACAAGTTGCTAGTTGTTGGTTGTTGGTTACATCCTCAAAAATAATCTTATAATTGCCAATTTCATGTCAAAAGAGTAAAAAATATCTGAAATATGTATTACCGAGTCAACACCATTAAAAACGTATGCTCACAGAGAATGTACGCATGCTGTAACAGTTGGGCAGACAACATGTGAGCATATGAGTGCCTTAGTGGGTGGAGTAGTACACACCATTGAGAGCTTAGAAGCAACAGGATTGCAATCGCTTAATTTATTTACCAAACAAAATTGATTCATTTCAACAATTAATCCAACCAGCGCAATTAAAAAAAAAAGATCACACAAAATGAATGCAACATATCGTGAGGCGTGAAAGACACTAAGGAAAAAGGAAAGCGTTAAAATAGGAACACTGAATGTTTAACAAAGGCGGACGAGTGCCACGGGTGGTGGTAGTGTTATTGAGACTCGACGGTTTTGTTAATCCGTCAGTATGGATAATGGTCTTTGACGTCGCCGCGGCAACACTGACCAGCGCGCTGCGTCGGTGTTCAGCGATGCAGGTGCGTGGCTCTCAGCTGATGGCAGAAGCCGGAGATCATTTGGGGATAACGGCGTTTGTAGTGTGCTCGCAATCAGAATCTATCACACACACACACACACACACACACACACACACACACACGCACACACAGCCAACATCCCTTCCTGCCAGCTTCGCACCCCAGTCTCTTAAACACCACAGCTGATTAACAGTGCGTGGAGAGAAGGCGAGACGGAAGCGAAGGGAGAGAAAAATGTAGGCAGGGGAAGGAAGAGGGGGAGAAAAGGGTGAGGGGGGTGAGGGGGTACAGCTAGCTCTTAAAGTCAGTATAAGCAAGTCGCTGACGGATGGGCTTAGAATGAAGAGAGGGAGCAGGCAGCGAGGAACCGTCTGAGATGGAATTATCTGATATGGTAATGGCCCTTCACAGGCCCTTGTGGTAAAAACGCACATGCTCTGTGTAATTACACGGGACTGGAGGGAGCGGTGTCTCAGAGGCGGCAGTAACGCGCGCACACACATGCAGAAAATACGTGCAAATGGTTCGGCACCATTGTCCAGCAAAATCCTTTAATTGCCCGATCAATATACTCGCAAAGCCACGCGAATGAGAAAACAACGGTCAATAGGGGCTGGGCCAGGCTAGATATGCATGCGTTGGTGCGCACCATTGATCAAAGTGCGTGTGATGCTAAGAAGTTCAGATTAAACCATTCGTCTGTAGACGCCACCTTGAACGGTTATCCTGACCCTGGAGCGAGCCTGCCATGAGATACAAAAGAAAAATAGGCTTCGGGACGTTTAGTTAATCCATCACTGAGCTTCGCACGCGTGCAGACAAACCAACATACAGTCCCACATACACACCCAGCCGGCTCAGCCCACGCCCCCCACAACCACAGGTGTGTAAGATAAGATAGCTTGTCTCGCTGGTTTTCTATAAAGGACAACGGCAGATAACTATAAAACCGGCGTGCATTATGGGAAGGTTCTATGCATCACTGCCGTCTCACCTTGTGTTTTGCCAGCCAAAGTCTCCTCCCAGCTTCTCAGAAGTAGCATGATGGTGTGGCCTGGGACTTCTCTCTCCCTCTCATAGCCTCAGACTGAGGGAGGGTGAACTGGGACAGACACACGAGATCAAGCTGGATCAGCGCAGGTAGTAATTATTGTAAGCAGGTGAGATATTACACGGACGGATTATGCGCTTTAACAAATTCAGGCTAGAGCTCTACACTATTGCCTAGAACACTTGTTGTATCTAGATTATAATATTTAACTTTCTATAGACAGTGCTATCATATGATATACATGGTCAATTGGATCAGCACGGCTGATAAACACAAAACGAACGACGTGGCCACCAAACAACATGGTAGAACAAAACATTATGTTTACAGTCAAGTGAGCTGAGCGCCGCTTGAGAAAGCATGGGCAGTTAAAATGATTCCCCCTGACATCACCGAAAGTCCCTTGGTACAAAGAGGAGTTTAATTAAGAGGAAAACGATGACCAATGAATTGGGAGTGTGGGTGAACTAGCCAATAATCATTTAAAGGCTCCATTCCACCGGTGCGTGTCTGAGCTGCACGTTAATGACTAAATATGCTTAGTGTAGCTAATTGAATTACGCCTCTTTACCACGACACATCATTAGGTGTTAGGGGGTTGTTAGCTAATGCAGGTGTTCCCGAATAGCGAGGTGAGATATAAAAAATGAGTTCTACTCATCTAATCTCAAATCGTAATCCACTCACTGATGATTACAGAGGGGGTGGGGGCAAGGGGGGGGGGTTGTCACTCACAGCAGTTTAAGGGAAAATCCTCAAGGGTTCAATAAAGAGCAGCAGCACTTTATAGGAAAAATCCCAACACAGGTCTCTTCGTTTTTTCTCGTCTCCTCTTCTAAGAAAGGTGTGTCACTGTCTCTTCTTCAGACATCTGCCAGGCTGGTAATGTGGAGGACAGAAGGACAGAGAGGTTAGAGACAGACAACTGTCAGAAACGACTTAGCTCCTTATTGTGATTTGGAGAATGTGGTAAACCTATTGTGACCATTGACCATATCCCATTATCGCTCATTAGTTCATTCAACTGAATTGAACAATTTTACAATGATTTAGTGTTTAATGAGTACCATAGCACCCCCCCCCCATTATTTTCTCTCTCTCCCTCTCTCTCCCTCTCTCTCTCTCTCTCTCTCTCTCTCTCTCTCTCTCTCTCTCTCTCTTGCTTAGTCTTGTTTACAGCCTGAATCCACTTTCAAAGTGGATTCTGTTTCCTGCTCAGCTATCCGTTTAAATGCATCTCCCAGGTCCTGTTGTTATGCTTTGCATTTGGCGTGTGTGTGCGTGTGTGTGTGTGTGTGTCTGTGAGTGTCTGTGTGTAAAAAACTATATTATATAGTATATAAAGAATAATATACACCTTATATTAATCCTTACATATTCACTGCTCATATATCATGAACATATTTCCTAAATGTTTGCATATTCTTTTTTTTTTTAAAGGTAGATACAGTAAGATAAAGAATCCATACGTTAAGTAAATAATTATTAATTCAAATGTATGAATAATTAACCACTGTCTGCAGGGCAACAGATTGTAGTTTCTATATTTAATACATTCATAGATCTCACACAAACTGGTTCATCATACACACACACATTGTACACACAAACACAATTAGCACCATCACTGTCGGTATATGGTCTCACAGCAAACACAGCTCAGAATGCATCCATACATACATCATGCTCCTTTCACGCAGCAAGCTAGGCTAATTCCCATCCCGCAAATGAGACATGCTTTGTTCATGAAGGCCATGTGTACTAAATATCTTTTCACATGGTACAGCCATGTAGATAGTCCTCTTAATCGGCGCCAGTGAATTATTTAACAGCTTTTTTTTTTATACAGAGCTTGACCCATATTCTAATAATTTGAAGTCATTACTCAATATTTTGTTTAATAAATGTTATAGATGTGTCACATATAGGCTTACTGTGCATGTTCTCCAGACTAAGCAGGATTCAGGGCAGGTATTTATAAGATTAGGAGATGTTCCGCACAAAGGCACATTTATTCTTTCTCTTAAAAAAAAGACAGACATGGTCATCATTACGTAAGTCATTTATGCCTATATAAACTGAGAAACATTGCCTGTGGTAATATTTACATTGTAATCCACACAGTCATATGAACACTATCCTTTGGGAGTTGCTTTACAGCATTGGCAGGTGACTTAAATTAGATATTAGTGGAAGTTATATCTGCTCGCTGGTAAACTGTTACCTATTGTTTCATTAATGCAATACCAGACATTGTATTGTTTTCTCATTAGGTACTTGGCCCTAGTGTGAGAGGGTGTTGGGAGAGCAGGGTGGATATTTAAGACCTGGCTGTTTCCTCCCTATAGCCCAACACTGCTTAATCTGGTCACTAATGCTGGTAAACAGGACACCCAGACATATCTTTCATTGAGGACCATGCTTTCTCTTTAAAACGGGCAAAGGCAAAAATATATTAAACACACTAGAAACAGACCAAGATGCCCCAATTTATGAAAACAATCATTAATCGACAATCTTTTCTAGGAAATATTTAACCAAAATTATTTTTTTAGAAAGCAGATACAGTAGGCCTACACTTCAATTAGTACCTTGAAGATCAAATTGTGTGAAATGTAAAACACGGCATGAATGTAAAAATATCTCCGGTCCCTTGTACGTGCCAAACTGTCTCTCTCAGCCTCACTTCATTCAGAAAAAAACATGTTTCTATGAAGATTACTTCACAAAGATTACTTTACGAAGATTACTTTATGAAGATTACTTTATGTAAAGACAACGGTGAGCTGTGTGTCAGAGGACGGGGTCTACGCCAAGACCTCCATTTTGCAGCATGGCAGTTCTGACAGCTATGACAGACTAGCTGGGCTTAAGTACCCATCTGTAGGTAAGCTGTGGAGCTCACGTGGCCACTAGGAACAGATAGCAGAATACATAATGGTCCAGGGTTACATGAGCACAGGTGGGTTTGTCGTGTATTGAGCTGTAACCTTGACCAATGGGGAGTAAACACACACACACACACACAAGCCAAATGACTGGAATGTTAATCAGAGAAAAGGCAATCGCCACAACATCTATGATAAATGAGGAGACAGATGAAGTTTATGCATGTGTATGCATACGTATGGTATGGTACGTTAGTGAGCATATTGCTGCAGACTGAACATAATGCTGAGATCAAATACACTACTGTCACCAAGCTACAGTGAAGAACTGCATGTTGTGGTGACAACAGACACAATCATACATTTACGGTATGTAGACCTGGCCAGCAAATGGCAGTAGTCTACAAAGTGCATTCCTCTGACATGTCCATGCACACAGATTTGTAAAAGACAGGTCTAGAACTATATTAAACAGGGTGATTATGACAGGCAGGTACACTTCAGAAGACAGCTGATGAAGCATACCGTAACATGTAATGTGTTAATTTATGACAGTGTATTTAATAATACGTGACACACATTCGCCACTGTATGATGGAACAACATTAACACATAAATGTGTGATTGAAACAGCAACAGAGAGTGAAGTACTCACCTATCTATGTATTATAATGAGAAAATCTACCTTTAATTTACTTTGTAGTCAAGGCAAATTTTAATTATTGTGACTATTATATCAACAAAAAGACAATGTTGGTCAAGTCCCTCAAAATCCCTTTAGAAATCATTAGTAGAAAAATATGTTCAAATCAGCGTAGGTCCATTATAAAAAGTAAACGTGAAAAGTCCTGAATTGGGAACTGTTATTGCCCTTTTCATTCTGAAACCAATCCAGGCTTGAACAAGTACTTCCACAGGATAGCGCTATTTCCAAAGAGGCTAACGACTGCTTACGAAATCCCGCTTCTCTTTATTTTAAGAGGCATTCATTCTCCTTCAAGGATAAAAAAGGAAGATGTAAAGGCAGGAAAGGAAATGATGTGGCTTGCATCACTTGACTATGCTTCTCTCCAATACTGTGCCTCTCTGTTGCTCTCTCTCTCACACACACACACACACACAGCAACTTGTGTTAGCTGGCAATCACCGTATTCTTTGCAATGTTTTTAACCAGCTGCAGTTCACTGATTATAAATAAATAGCTGTTCAGTTTAACCTAAGCTTTCTAATCCAGTAATGAACAGCTGTCACTTTGATAAATGGCAAAGCGATTTCCCCAATATATAATACTCAAACATAAATATGAACTATTCTCTGTGCATGCAAGTCAGTGTGGCAGTTTTCAGATGACACATGACAAAACAAAGTGGAAGAACAAATAAATCAATAGCCAGATCAATTGTGAAGGGTGGGGGGTTGGCACGGATGAAATAAAGATGAGGTCGGAGATGATCACAAAAAAAGAATAGAGAATGAAGCCTGAAGCAAAATGCCGGCTGTAGGAATCATGAAGGAGAGCAAATGATGCCTCTGGTCAGTCAAGGAGCACAGCAAATGTTTCAGTCCAGTCTGTTTGAATGTGTGTGTGTGTGGGGTGTAGACAGTTGACATACTTAATGGTAACGTAATGACTGCCAGGGAGCTAAGCTTCAGAACAACATGCTAGTCATAAAGAGCCCTGCAATAGTACATTTGTCCACGACCCGCTAAGCATGGAGACCAGGACAGATAAACACACTCCATTTTGTTTATCTCGAAGCACCCCCCTCAACGACAAATGGCCAAGTTTGATGTTGGATGGTAAACTTGCCCTGGCTGTGTATGAGAATTAATGAAAGAATATGAGACAGGGACGTTTCAGACATTTTAATGGCATAAAAAAAACAGATTGTTGTACAACAACATGGGAATGGCAGACAGTTAAAATGTGGCTGCCTGAAGAAGACTGCAGAAGGTGCCCGCTCGATGGCTTGCTGTAATCTTGATCGGGGACAAAAATATATGAGGCAAGTGGAAGAACGTATGTTTTAGTATGTTGAAAGAGAGGAATGTTATGGGAATGTTTGGATGATATGGCATGAGGTTAATTAACGGCAGAAATCCTGAGCAAAGTAGAGTCAGCTCTACACACCAATCTAGACCTTTGTGTGTGTGTGTGTGTGTGTGTGCGCGCGTGCATGAGATATGGTGTGCTACATGAATGTACACTTCCACGCAACACACACACACACACACACATGCATCGAAATAAACAGACTTTGAGACAGACACTCAACACTAAGTAGACCTACCTATTATTACCATTAAGAATCGCCCCAAAAAAGATGCACAGGATGATAGGAGGAGAAAAGAGACGAGAGGAAGGGGGGGAAGGGGGGGTGGGGGCGGGAAAAAGGTACAAAAATGAAAAAAGTCAGAAATGAAAAATCAAAACAAGCAAAATCTAATTAATCTATTTCAGTTTTTTTAAAGTAAGGTAATTAAAACACAGGTGGGTTAAAAAAGTAGCCAAACTTGAGAGGAGAATGGTGAATCGAGTGGTGAGGAAGGGGTGTGTGGGAGGGTGGGCATGGGTTGCACAAAAAAAGCTGGAAATGACAGAAATGTAGCGGGAAGGGAAAATGAATAGAGGAAATAAAGGCAAATAAAAATGGAAAAAAAATCCCCCTCCTCTCTCTCTCTCTTTCCTTCCTTGTCTCGCTCATAAATAGAAGAAATTGTAGACCAGGTAAATTGAGAAATAGATGAGGAGGCAGAGGACGGAGAGAGCGAGCAAATGAAAAGATAAAGCACCTCCAAGCAACGCGATGAGGACGAAAAAGAACAAAAAACGAAAGAAAAAAGCGAATACTCCAGTGGCCTCCGTCGTCCCCGGTGTGTCTGCGGACGGGGGGGGTGGCGATAGCCAGCTGTTCCCCCTCCCCGGCCAGCTTCTGTTTGCTTCTCTTCCTCCACCCGACAATGACTTCCCATTCAGAAGGCAAGAGAGCCGGACGCAGGCATCCCTCACTCTCTGCTGGAGCGTCTGTGATTTCACAGGAGCAGCCACTCGCACAGGTTAGACATTGTTGCAGCACTCTCGTCACTATTGCTCAATGGGGGAAGAAAAAAAAGGCACGGGTCTGCTGCTAGACAAGCAATGTTTGCCTCAAGATAAAGGGTTCTAAGGGGAACTGCGCTCTCTCTCTCTCTCTCTCTCTCTCTCTCTCTCTCTCTCTCTCTCTCTCTCTCTCTCTCTCTCTCTCTCTCTCTCCCGCCCATCACTGAAAAACGCGTGCTGGATGGGAGGTGGGCCCACTCACTGCATTAGTATTCATTGAGAGCGAGTGTGTGAGATGAGCAGAGAAAAAAATGCGCGGGGGGGCGGGTGGGCTTTCCAACAAATGTCGAGGAACCAGACCGGCGTGTGTGTGTGTGTGTGTGTAAGAATTATTAAGAGAATGGCTCCCTCTAGAGTCAATCAGCGATACATCAGAACAGGTCAAAACTATTATTTTTATTATTATTCACCAAACACTAGAAAAGATCATGTTGGTAAATACAGTTGGATATGGCTATGCATGTGTCATGCACAGGTCATGCATAATGTAAACTCATGCATATAGCACGTGAACTCAGAACCATCAGGATAACAAGGTTATCTACGTACAATTAGTAGGCTATAGATTGTGAAAGCTAAATATTCCTATTGCATAAACATTTTTTTTTCTTTAAACTCCCGACAACCAGTAAGATCTACAACCGTATAAAAATGTAACAATAAAATACATATTCATTCAACTTTGAAGCTACGGCGCCATCTGGTGGCAGCTTTTTGTCGAGCGGGCGTAGAGGTGTTAAGTCATGTCTCTGCCTGAGCCGAAAACCAAAACAACATTTCCAATATGGCTGCCTTGTCATCGCCTCTTCTAGTCTGCCGAGGTGTTTTAAAGGAGTTACGTTCCATTAAAGGACCGCAATACAAAAAATCATTGGCCTACAGTTATGTTATGGATCAGTTTCGTAAGAATGAGGTAGGTAGCTCACCGCCGTTGGGCGTACGTAGGCATACGTTTAGTGCATCATGTTTTAGAGTAGGCTGCCATAGCATGGGGAAAGACGACCGCTTAAAACACGTGTACTTTGAGTCCGAAAATAACATCCTTGCTTGGACTCAGCTTGAGAACATTTTCAGATTGCTACTGTAGCCTACTAACATTAAATGTTTAATAGTAGGCTGTAGGCTAATGTTGTAAATGGTTCAAAACACTACCATAAGTAACGATAACAAGGTCACCGCGCTAACTAACCATACAGTCAGTAACTTGATATCAGATACGTTGACCTCCCAGTTAATTCGCATATCTTGCATTTTATTACCTGCAATATGTTAATGATTTAGGATTGATTTATCTGTCCGGTTTTCTTTCTCTCAGTTGACGGGAGAGAGGTACTGCCGTGCCCAGCAGGAGGCGCTACATGCCTCCCAGACCTACCTCTGCCTGCTCACTGCTACAAGGAGCCACCTGGCCTTGCACGCACTGTACCATGGTAAGGGACAGCGTGGCGTGGAAGAGATGGCGGGTATAGTGGGTCTGAGGCTGCCCACTCAACCAGGAGGCAAAGGCTGGGAGAAGTGAGAAGCGGACGGGAGATGTTTTTAAACAGTGGAGCGCTCACCCTGGGACACATTTGATTTAACAGAATACATGTCTGCATTGCTTGATTGGAACCAAGGGGTTTGTAGAGAATGTAAATACTTGATAATACTGACCCGCGTCTTGCTCGGTGGCGATCAGCCATTACGTTACAGACTGCTCTGAGAGAACGAGATCAGCTGTTATCACGAAAGACCTCCCTGCTGTCTCCATGATTACATTCAGCTATACAGGTTCAATATCTTGCTGCCTCTCCACGCCTGCTTGTCAGGCTGAATTTTGTTAACTGTCTTATTTGGAAATAATACAGTACATTTGCGCTGATTAATTTGTGCCATTAAATTATCGATGATACTTTAATATCGGGCTGTAATATTTATTTATTTACACAATGTTTAAGAAGGATTTGGGTTATAACGCATTAGCAAGCATGAATTAATATATAAAGTATACCCATGTATATATATATGTATTTACATAGCAGGTGGCTAATGGATAGGTGGCTCACATATTAGATAATGTTATATTAATGCAATATCCTGGTTAAAATGTCAAAGCTATAACATCTGAATGCATATCACCACTTTAAATGTTGCTGTTGATATTTTATAGGAAAATGGTAAATTCTTAAGCCTTGCATGCAGCTAAAAATGTGTGCTGTGTGTGAGTTCAGTTGCCTTTCTAGCACTGCTTGCCACTGACATGTTGGAAAGATGCTGTAAGTTCCATCCCAGTCATTTCTCTTTTAAATTAAACTCAGATTTCTCTTTTTCAGTAGTGACTAACAGTGTTCGTTTAAATAGACCAGCCCCTGAAGCTATGCAACATGCTACCACGCAGACATGCGCACATGTGCAGCAACTCCAAACTAATTTACACAACATAGGCCTACTGTGTCAAGCACTAGAAAGTAATGGAAATGCATACTGACAAATCGGCAGCCTACATGCACGAAAACATTTTTTAATTTTCAACCGTTATGCGCACACACGCTAATATATTTAGACAAATGTGGTCTTAAAGAATAGCCATAACACAAGCGATGTGTAGGCCTACCTACATGTGCATTTTAACATTTATTTTGAAATGATCTGCTTAGCATATGAACCTGCGCAACGTTGTAGCGCGTAGCATTAGGCCTACCTATATTTATTTAAAATGTTAGGCGCAACATCATCAATGATGATTTATATTGATGATTTATAATGATGATTTATGTCAATTGAGTGAACTATCTAGCCGTGGAATAATGATTGTGTTGAAAATTTGTTTAAAAGCGACAGGTGATGATGTAATGAGTTAAACGTAGGCTAAAGGAGGGGAACATGAGGGCGGAGGCATGGCTACTGTCACAAATGAGTGGATGCTGTTTGGATCGACGAGTCAGCATTTCTCACAACTAGCCTACCTCTTAGACCATTAACCACGCTGGAAGAGAATAACTAGGACCGTAGCAGCCACACAAGAAAACGCACCCTTTTTCAGTGAACAATTCGCTCGTTGAAACATCTGGATATAGTAATATTCACTTGGTTTTCAAGATTTAATCGATATTACAGTAATTAGGTGTTCAGTTTTTCAAGTTTAAACAACAAACCTTACGAGACGAACGAACTGAAAGGCGCACAAGAAGTGACCCTGGCCGGAGTGACATGTTTGGAATGATAAAGAATTCGCTCTTCGGCAACACAGAAGAGACAGATTACAAACTGCTCAGCAGTGAAACAAAGGTAGGCCGTGTTGTGATACCTACCATGAAGCAATAAGGTAATTATTTGAATGTGCATTCAGACACATGCAAGTGTAATTTGTCCAGGGCGTTTATCTCTACCACCACGTTGGCAGCTGTTAAATTGTAGCGAATTATTTTGCCTGTTCAGAATGTTTCCCTCTTATAGCGGCATTGTTTAATGTAAATTAACCAAACAATTCAGTTGCATGAATTTAGGCGTTTATTTAACATGGTCCTGAGCCTTATGTTTTTATGTTGTTACTAATATTGTTATTCTATTGTTTGTTGTTTACTGTGACCAACCTATAGTTTTGATTGACAGTTCACCACAATTAATTGTGACCTATAAACCCGCCTGTTTCGTCTCAGCATGTGACAAATCAGCAAGGGGTCTTTTCTGCTGGTGCTGGAAAAAAGCAAAGAGAAATGACCAGGCATACTGATGTTGCTTTATAATTTAACTAATAGCTGGGGGGGCGGGCGGGGGTCTTATGAATATACACCAAAAAATACAGTAAATCTATTAGGAACATGTTCATATGACCCACCACATATAAGAACTGTTTTAACGTGTGTGTGTGTGTGTGTGTGTGCGCGCGTATGTGTGTGCGTGCGCGTGCATGTATGCATGTACATCAGGGAGTGAGGTCAAACCAGAAGCTCAGATGTTGACTGTGTGTATTCTGATACACTGATCAATGTTGATTAGTAAGATGACACAGCTGTTTAACAAGCTTGTGTGAAAACCAACATAGATGGTGGTAGGGACCTATTTTTATTAATGGGATCACGTTAAACCTCACATATAACATGTAAACATCTATTAAATACATTTGCATGCAAGTGTCAAGGTTCGTCAAAACTGGGTTGAAGGATGAGGAAGTGGTACTCCTTTCAACACTCATGAGGAGGTCGGTGCATCGGGTCAGCTGTGCTCATGAATGTCACTTCAGTCAGACAGAAGCCTGCTGACGGCCTTGAACCTGGGTCCTTCAATTGACTGGTGGTCTATCCACTTACTATCTTGTGCCATTGCTCCTGATTATTCTACAAGTGAAGAAAGCCACAAAGGGCTTGGTTGGTGACAGTTCTGGGCTTGACAAATGTTAATGCGATAGGCTGTGAAATCAGAGTCACGTCACATGAACCTGGTGACTGACACCCTGTTCTTTTAATTAAGACTGACACGCTATACAGAGGAAGTGTCTGCCAGGACCACAGGCATGCATATGGAAGTGCTACACGTTGAAGGCAACGTTTAACACAGATCTACGTGTTGTGGTCTGTGAATAAAGTGACAGTGTGCTAGCTCTTGTATCTAGTGTATTGTATCATGAAGTCATTTCTGTTTTTGAAAGCATTTTGCTTTGGGCATGTATTTTGATGTATAGGCTATAGCATCCCTAGATGCGTAATATCTGGACAGAATGAGTGTTTTGCTAACCTGACCCTGCCAGATGGTTTGTTATAGACCATCTGAGAAGACGTCATTGGAAACGGTTTGGAAAAGGGCAGGCACTTTCCAAAAATACTTGGCAGGTGATTGGACGAACCACCTGTCTATCATCATTTTTCAAGGGCTAACTCACACCTATTCCAAACCTGTAGCTGCCAGTAGTTCCTCATAGGACTGTAATTGGCACATGCTAGTGGTGTTCTCCAAATGGGTAGGTCCTCTGTAGTGAGGGAGTAGAAATTATTTTTGGGTGCCAATCTGAGGCACACAATTGGACAAAGTACACACAGCTATGGCCAACAAATTCACTATACCCCTTTAACAGAAATGTTAGCCTGAAGAAGCGTGTTTATGATTAAATTACCGTAGAAGGGTACGACATGGTACTTTTTAGTGTACTCAAGAAAGTGTTCGAGAAAGCAATTATCCCTATACAGGCTAGCATGAGATTTACACACACACACACACACACACACATAATGGGCATTTTAATCGCACATCTTAAGTGTACCCAGGCTCTGCTGTCTCAGAATGCCACACATATGCAATGTTAATGATGGGTCCAGTGACATGCCATGTAGCATAGACCCATTGTAATCACTTTGCAGGAGGCTGCCTACCTAACCCACATAAGAACTTAATAATAACATACTATTATCTAACAAGTGCTACAAAGTGAAGATGCAAGATTAGTGGTTGGTTAAAGTGGTAGTGTGTAAGATTGTATTACACTTTATATTTCAAAATGGTTTATTTCCATATGAAGATGATATAATACTAAGGTTATTGACAAAATGGCATATCGATATATTGATCATGAAAACTGGAATATCGATATTCTTTTAGCTATTTTAAACATAAATAAAACACAAGTTATGGGAAAATGCATTCAAATAGATGAATAACCTATTAAAACAACACATTTTCAACTGTCATATTGGACTGGTACAATAACACTAATTCCCACTAATTCCTCTTGGATCTGCATTGTGCTGTTGTCTTCCTGAGCCACACACCTGACCTTTCTGTCTAAATCAAGCACAACTAAGCCACACAGCCAACGGATGCATCTCTCCACAAAATAAACAGAATGGCATTGCGATATCCACATATTGTGTTTTGGGGCAATGGATGCAGACATATGCCAAATACATTACAAGAATTCAACACAGATAATAATTGTTACAATTGTTAATTTGGCAGACGTTTTTATCCAAACCGACTGTGCAGTTAATGTAAGCACATTAAGCACAGTTGCACGCATTAGGCAGCGGGTATGTTTGACATTTGGCTCTAGATGTGCACATAAACAGACTCACATACAGAGACTAATTTAGGACTTCCATCCCTCTGAGCAATTTGCCAGATGTGTCAGAGGTGAATCATATCTGTGTGTGTGTGTGGGTGTGTTTTGTTGTGTGGGAGGGCGGGTGTGTTTTGTTGTGTGGGAGGGCGTGTGTGTGTGTTTTGATGCGTGTGTGTGTTTTTTTGTGTGTGTGTGTTTTGGTGGGCGTGTGTGTGTGTGTGTTTTGTTATTTGTGTGTGTGTGTGTGTTTTGTTATTTGTGTGTGGGTGTGTTTGATGTGTGTGGTGTTTTGATGTGTGGGAGGGCGTGTGTGTGTGTTTTGATGTGTGTGTGTGTGTGTTTTTTTTGGTGGGTGGGTGGGCGTGTGCATGTGTGTGTGTGTGTGTGTGTGTGCGTAATAGCATAGCAAAGCTCTCTGCTCTCTGCTCCTGCTCAGGATGGGGTAAGCTACGAGGTGAGACGATACGACGCCACCAAATATGCCATGGTCCCGTCTGATGGGCGTAACTTTGACCAAGTAGCCGGTGAGCTGGTGAGGAAGCTATTGATGTACATCGGTGGGAGCAATGAGCAAGGTAAGCCAATTAAAAGACAGGGATCCTGTGGTCCAATCAGACCTATGAAGTACCGCTGACCTAGTAATTTGCATATTAACAGCTAATAGCTAGCTGTTTTTTTTATTCACTTTGCATATCAAATCTGGAAACTCTTAATTAAAATCAATTCAGTGGGTTACAGAACCTCCATCAGTGTCCAGGTAGGCTGTTCATTTGACAACAGCAGTTTAGTGCCTGCTTTGGGAAACTCCCCACATGGGTGTTGTCGATAGGTTATGCTGACTTGTTTAGGTTGACCATTCACCTGATTTGGCTTTAATGACACGTCTGGTTGGTCACTCTGGTTTAACTGCTGTTTCTTTTACACCACGACCGTCCCTCGCTCCAAAGGCGAGGCGATGGGTACAGCGCCCCCCTTCACTATCGCAGTCTCCCCACGTGACAATGGTTCGCTGTCTCGCCACATGGTGGCCGCCATTCGGATCCCTACTGCCTACCAGAAATGCCCCCCTGCGCCAACCGACAATGCCATCAAGGTTGAAGAACGGCCTGGCATGACCGTCTATGCAATGTGAGTGGCCTTTCTTTTTTACCATTAAAGGTTGGGTAAGCGATGATGGAGAAAGCTTGATCAAAACACAACTCCTCTCCCTTCAATGCCAACTGGAGATTCCTCAGACGCTCCGTCCCCCCAAAATTGGACACGCATTGCCAAGGCTGGGCTATTGTTGTGTGGTGCGGTCTGCACCACTTTGTTTGTGTTCCCATTTACAGAGGCAGGTGTAGAAACAACAGCCTAATCAGCGAGTGAGGAGAAATTTGCTGAATTTGCCAAAAACAGAATCGTTTACCATACCTTTTATGTTCATAACCTTACCTCTGCTCTGCCCCCAGTGGCCAATACAACCACTTTAATTGTTTCCTCTCACATACCATTAAATTGTGGATGTATTGACAAGATACTGCATGAAACTACTGTGAGGATTTTAACAGTCTTCCCTGATGGAAGATATCACTTGTTCTGTTCACAGACAGTTTGGAGGCTTTGCAGGGGAGGCCGAATACAAAGCGGAGGCATTGCGTCTGACACGCACCCTGGGAGAGACTGCTCCCTATCAGCGCAAACAATACTTCTGCTGTAGCTTCGACCCGCCACTTAAACCTTATGGACGTCGCAATGAGGTGTGGTTCCTGCAAGAAGAGCCATAATCTTTATTTGGATTTTGACCAGAGCTCATGATGAATTCCTTTAGGGTAGCAGTCAAGCATCCCGATTCTCCTCTAATTAGTCACCTGTCTGTATGCATATAGGCAATGGGTCAATTTGGAATTCAACATCAGCATAGTTGGTTTTGTCCTGATCCTTGTCTTCTACAATGCTGTTTTTAACATGTGCTCATACTCCCCTTTAGAAAAATAGAGGCTGATGTCAGAAACAAACGTGTGAGTGTGTGTCAAAGCAAACGGATTAGAGAGTTATGCTGCATTCACAGACGGTAGACGGCAAACATTTAGGCGGCTTAAAGGTCCAACAGAATGGAAGTTGCTATGGCGATGTCGCATTGTTTACAAATAATTTCAAAATATATATATTTAACACAAACAACTGTTTTATGTAAATATTTTATATTGTATCTAGTATTGTTGCACCAAAAGTAGCCTATTACCTTCTCGTTGTCGATGTTTTCTCCATGTGTGAGGGAGCTACGAACATCCGGTTGTAAATGCCGTGCCGTGTTTGCCGTGTTCCATGTGAACACAGCATTATCTTTAGGGGCAGGATAGGGTAGCATGATTGACTGCCAGTCAAAATATTGTGGATTATATTCACGATGCTTTGTCAGCACAAGCATCTTTGAGTCTAACCTGCTGCTACTACTAACTGACCTTGACTCTGGGAAAGAAGTCTGCTAAACGAAGTGGATGTAATATTGGACTTGATCCTAATAGTATCTGATGTGAAAGCAAGCTTTAGTGCAGTGCATACAGTATGTTAAGCAGCAACTCAGAAGTCAGTCCAGAGCCATGGAAAGAACAGAGTTACGCCAACCCAGAGCCATAGAAAGAACAGTCAGTCAAATAGGAAGGCTACAGTATTTTGTAGTTGATGGCTTAAGGAAGTACACTGGATACGTCAGTTGCTGGTAACTCGAGTTACGAGTTCACCAGAGAGCGACCAGCAGCATTAAAGCTGCATAGAATTACTTTAGCATATAAGGGACACCATCTTGTCACAATACATAACTGCAAGCTGTTGAAAGCTCTTTCAGTAGACCTTCTCCACTACAGAAATCACTTGTGTGTGTGGGACCTTGACAATCGCATTGAGGCAGAGAGCAATCTGTTCTGTTGCCAGCTAGAGAGTATCATTATCCAGTCTGTTGTATTGTAATCCAAGTTGTCATGTTAGTTTCACTGGGGCTGTATAATCAGTTAATATCAATTATTTAAATTGTAATGTAATGCTATAAATCTTTAATTAACAATCAGATTACAGTGGGTCAAAGCAGATATGTGTGTGTATCTACTGTATTTCCAATGTATTGGTCTGTAGAGCTGAAGAAAATAAATATAAAAACATACTTTATAGAAAAAGTAATCCCCCCCCCCCCAGTAATATGAAGAACTAGACTTGCAATATGACTTGAGTCATACAATGATGTGTCTTCATGTGGTGGAAGGTGGACATACAGTATCTTAAGTGCATATGTGTCTGCCTTCATGAGGTGGAAGGTGGACATACAGTATTTTAAGTGCATATGAAGTAGTTAGATACTGTATGTGTGATGTAAAATATCTAAACCTTGGTCATTATAACAGGATAGCTTATTCAGAAAATGTGTGCAGTGAACATTTGTGGAATTTCTAAAAACATTGTAATGTTTGTTTTGTACTTATTTTATTGTAAACATTGAAACTGTGCTATGTAAATACATCTGGCCTATTGTGACAATATATTTACGATAGATATTATTAAACTATATATATATACACATACATACATGTGTGTATATATATATATATATATATAATATATATATACACATATGCATATATAATATATATATATACACATATGCATATAATATATATATATACACATATATACATATATATATATATATATACACATATATACATATATATACACATATATACATATATATATATATACACATATATACATATATATATACACACATATATACATATATATATACACACATATATACATATATATATACACACATATATACATATATATACACACAAATACTATTACAAGATTCTATAATTCAGCATAAGAACAAAAAAGAAAAAGGAGAATATCTATATAGATATTTATTAGAGCTTTACACGAGGTACTCAAGATATGGAAAAAGAATTATGTTATGAATGTGCATTAGTTTATTTAAAGTAAACACCAGTCTCTGTCATTTCATCTCTTCACTGAAACTAGTGCAACCCCGAACAGGTCTAAACCAACACTAAGAATGCAATTATTTGGTTTGTTAGTCACATCACCCGGTTTCATGACAAATAAATGAGTTGCACTCGACAGTCTCGACTGTAGACACAACACAGGTTGTGATAGGACTATAGCCATGTAACCCCACACAGGTGTAATTACACCGAGGAGTGTTCCAGTTTTAGCTTGGCTTTGCATACATCAATACCATACGAGCTAGGACTAGAGCAAGGGCTATTTAGGGGGAAAGCATCTATCTCACCACCCACAAGCACATTGAAACATGTTGGAATATTGCAGATATACAGTTAAATAGACCTTTCTGATACACATTCTCAAACTGAATTGTCCACCAAATTACAGAGTAGCATTACAAAGCCTGTTGGGTGTAGAAAAGGATCAAGAAATTATTTACAATTAATCTAAATTATTGACTGAATTAAGATCCAATCAAATAGGTGTGGTTTGTGGGGTATGATTTTCATCAACCCAGGAAAATGTGTGTAGCACTTGCTAGTCTTATTCGGAAAAGAAAAGAAAAATAAAGTAAACCGGGCTGGTCATTTGACAAGACACTAACATTCTAAATTGCCTGAAATAATGCCATAAATACACATTTTCCCCATTAATAATTCTACTGTATGTTAAGTCATGAATAACCTCTACACCTTCCATACCGCATGCATTGCCATATGAATGTGAAAAGTATTCACAATATTGTTTATACTTTGCTAATATTTAGTAAGAATAGCAATCAATAAACCACTACAAAATGTATTAAACATCCCTCTTGCCTCTTAAAAAAAAACAGCATTTTCCATATTGTCATATTCATTTAAACTAGGGTTTAAATTACCCTAGTTTAAATGTAATTTGCAACATTTATCAAACTAAGCAAAATCAAAACAGAAGTCATAATGACAGTTGAGTTGAGTTTACCATTTACCTCAGGAAAGTAAAATAATAGAAAATCCCACGTCCATTATTTAAAATACTTGTTTTGTGAAACATCCCAGTATCCTAAAAAAGGATAATCCATTAATTAAATTCTCATGGAAACCATAAAGCTCTCTATCAATCGCAAACAACTCTGGTCTATGGTGGTAGTATAGTTAGTGTGTGTGTGTCAACACAGTCATATAAACATAATAACCTTTTTCGTAATACATTTCAGATAGAGGGAATGAATGAGGATGATCTAGAATAGATGAAGGCCCTTCACATTCAGTTGTCCTTCTTCTCAGGAGAGTTTGGGTATGGAGCATATGGAGGAGGCCGTTCCTGCTGGGGAAGATGTGAACAAGGAAATGTGTCAGCACGGCACATTACTCTTTAGTTTGCAACACGCCTCACACACACGCCGTGGCTGCATCCGAATAGTCGGTATAGACTACCTTTGGTGAAGTACCTACTACCCAACCGTTAGTCTAGTACATTCTATGAGTAAGCGAGCGAGTAGTAGGGACACAATTCGGGTATACTCAACTGCCATCTCACCTGTCCTTTGACCCG
>JAODUK010028764.1:0-23491 GCA_027564635.1 Typhlichthys eigenmanni
GACGTACATCCGTTCAGATATTCACTGACTAGAAATCGTGTCATGAGAGTACAATCGTGTCATATACACAAAAAAACAGCCTTTTACGTGTGCATGTCACAATTTTCTAATAAGCAATTTGTGTACGTGACAAAAACCTGTGATACTGTGTTGGAAATACAGGTGATTGAACCTGTGAACCAGCAGAGCCAGGTGTTTAATCAAAACAGTTTACATTTTCCAATGCCTTTAGTGCAGTGCATTGCTCTTCTTGTACATTCTAGGCAAATTACATTTATGTTATTGTAGCATCTACATGCACATCTTCAGGAATTGCCATTGGTTTTTGTTACTTTCGCTGTCTTTTCGCCTGCCCACGCCCGTAGTCATCAGTACACCGGTTGTCAACACACTTGACTGGACTGAAGCACAAGGATATCAAGCGCTCCAGACCGATTCTCACAAACTGAGTGAGAACTTCAGTGTTTTCACAGCCACCCTGCCGGGGACCCAATCAGGGTGGGCAAGTGTGATGAGTTTGCGAAATTGTGGTAGAGCTAGATGAGGTGAATAAAGCAGTTGTAGCAATGCCAATTAGTTCAACGCTGTCCAATACTTTCAAAATTAACCAGAGGTAGGAGGAAATGATTGTTTACATTTCCAATGAAACGTGGCCAGAATATATTCACAAAGTGAATATTGTCTCGTTACACTAGACAAAGGGTTTCACCCTACTGAGAAAAACAATGTGACATTTGACTTGTAACTGTACAAGTTATTTTTACGTAAAAGTAGTTTATTTTCCCCACTTTGAAATTAGAGCCGTTCTGCTGTTGGTGTGACCCAAAACTCACAAAAGACATACTATAGTACAGTGCCTGGTACAGAGAGTGATCATTTATAAATATTTCCTTTTATTTCTCAAAATATTTGAGACAACACTGTTCACACTACACAAAATGTAAATTTTAAACATCAGAAATATAAAAAAAAAAAAAGTACATGATATATGAAAACAAATGTTGTAAAGTTGTATAAAAGTGATAATGAATGAAATTCAAATATACCTAAACGCTTTTGATCATCATTTTGAACCAAAACATCACACATCTAAAATATAGGTACAAAAAAAAAGTAGTATAGTTGATATGGGTCTTATGAGGTATCCTGACCATCGTCTACAGTATTACAAGACAAGAGCAAACACCACATCTAAGGTTTGCCTATAGCTAAATAGCCACTGAGCTTACAAACCTAAAGTGACTGAAATGGTTTGCCTTATACTTACATAATAATAAAACAAAAACAGAATAGGCATGACTAATAAAATGCATTAGTTATTATTAAAACATCATTCATTACAATGTGGAGACAAAAGAGGACAATCTTATTTGTGCAACTTCAAGTAACTTGTAGAGAAAATGTCACCTTTTGAATTATGCCATCAGCTATCTGCCTAGTCCTTATAATAATCAGAGGTGGGAGAATACATTCTCTGCAGCCGGACTCTTCCCCAAAACACTTCAAACCAGTTTCCTGTGCCGAGCCTGGGGCCCTCTCATAACCCCCCCCCCCCCACACACACACACATGCACTTTAAGTCCCTTGAATAACGTGACAGTGCCTTGAATAAGGCTGTGGTTGGTAGGGAGACAGAGGAATAGTGGCCTTTATCAAAGCCCAGCTGTTCGGTCAAAGAATATTTTTTATTGCCCATCTCCAAGAAGACAAAATTGGCACACAGCCTACGCTACACTATTTGACTTTAGACTCAACTGCTTTTACCATGGTTACAAGCCAAAACTTCACAACGATTCACAAGCCCCAGTTCTTTGGCTAACAACGTCACGCCTTCTTCTGTACAAACACTGGCCAAGCAAGCGTTCATGTACGTCACTTCTCAAATGTCTGGCGTGGGAAAAGTATTGTTGCAGTTCAGAACATGGAAGGCATTAGCTCTCACAATTTGACAAAATAAAGAAAATCTAGAGCTGTTCAGCAGCTATTCATTAACACACTACATTTTAAGAAGTGTGTCAACAGCATTCCACCTTGGGATTCATCAAATATTGTGTGTGGGCAAACTAAACGTATTCAGTTTAATTTCATCTCTGTGTAGTGAGAACGTTGAGACTCCCTAGCTTTCATTTCTTTTGACAGAATCTCCAGTGGTACATGTTCAGCCCCTTGTTGTAGTAGTAAAGCCAAAGACACCACACGAAATATCAGACTTGACGAAAGGACACTGAAAATCAGCATCACCTTTAGCGCCTACATCCTATAAAAAAAAAAAAAAGGACCCTTTCACGACCATTACATTTAATACAAGAGGCAAAACACATGCCGTAATGTGAACCTTACCCGTAACTGTGATAAAAGCAATGCAAGTTCATTGATTCTTGTTTAAACAATGTGGTAGGAGTTCATTGATTCTTGTTAAAAAGGCAGGACGGAAATCACACCTCCCTTACTCACACAGAAACATCCTCCCGACTGCCAGAAACTTGGAAGGAAAGGATAGCATCGCCATTCTCTACACCCGCTTGCCCACTCAACCAAATACGTACGCCGCCACATATTCACTCATAATGGACCACTTTCACAACACTTGGTAACCTGCAGATGCCCCAGGTGACTCAATGGCACATAAAGCAATTTCAGATTACAGCACATATAGCAAGCCACTTGCAAACTAAGTGGTCACTTCAAAACCGAACAGCGTGTGGGGTAATGGAGTCTCTTACGCTTCATTTAGTTATGCCCGTTGTCCTTGGTGGACCAACCGCTGCCGTTTATGTAAACTGCATTCTCTCACAAATGTTACACCATATTATAAAACTATCAAAACGACAAAAAGGCAAGGCTTTTATGACCAGTAAGTAAGCAGAATAGCCTTTTTATAACCTCAATCAGCCATAAATAGTGAACTGTGAAACTGACATTTCTAAGAGACTGTTGCTTCAACTTAACAAAAAAGTGACCCACATATTCTCTTGAAGTACATGAAAATATACATTTCCAGTAAAACCATGGTCCCTTCCAGTGACAAAAACAACAAACATAGTCCGCATACGTTTACATATGCAGAGGGAGATATAGTCGTCGCAAGATATTTCTCCAAGTGTGACTTTCCAGGTGCAATTCCCATCCAAGTACGGTCTCAGCAACTATGTCCAGGATGTCAGATAATCCTGAGAGATCAAATTGGGTTAAGCTCACACTCTCACAGGAGTGTTTTCTTTTCAGTTCTTTGGCATGAGGTGGGGTTAAAGCCCAGTTAAAGCAGGTAATGTTTGTACAAAAAGGGTCATTTGGAAGCTCCTCCAGAGAGTCTTATCGCGTGGAACTGGCCCACAACAATGTGTACATACCAGGGCTCTACTAGAGGAATAACAATAAAAAAACAAAAAACATGATTGCTTCAGAGGCTGCTGTACCCTTCTCTGGCCACTAGTCCATTTTCAAAGCGGCGCCACCTTGTCCTCATACTGTGGGGGCGGAGTCAGAGGCTCTATGCCACCGCCCACCGGCAGGGAGGGGCTCTCTGACGTCTTCATATGCAGCTTCTCAGATTTAATCCGCCGGATGGTGAGGGGGAGGAGTTTGTTGCGTTGGTTGGTCTTCCCAGGCCTGCGATTGGATGCCGCCGCCTGCGTCGTCGTTGTCGCGGTGGCAACGGGCTGCGACGTAGCGGCGGGGATGGGGAAGGAGGGAGCGACGACCTCCGACCCCTCGGACTCGTACCGCAGCCGGTCGGCAGGCAACAGGTCGTCGTAGGCGGGCAGCTGGGAGGAGCTGTGGCGCAGGTTGCTCTGGAACACTGGGTACTGATCACTGCCCACAGCCTCCTCATAGCTGGGCACCGTGTAGCGGTGGGCCTGGTCCTCCACGCTGCACACACACACACACGTTATAGAAAAGACAGATCACTTTGAGAACAGAACTCTATAGGAGAGGTTATCGCTGTACAATATGACCAGAAGTTATACAGAAGAACTTGGTTAGTATTCTAACTTCTTTGCCCCCTATAGAGGCCCACCACTCTGCCCTTATAGAGACCCACCATTCTGCCCCCCCGGAGGCCCACCACGCTGCCCTTAAAGAGACCCGCCACTCTGCTCCCCTTTATAGAGGCCCACCACGCTGCCCCCCCCGTTATAGAGACCCACCACGCCATGGAGGCCCACGCTGCCCTGTCCATCCATCCCCGGTGTTCCAACATGCGTCTCACCTCTCCACGTCGTCCTGCTGGGCAGCCAGGCCGGCCTGGCCCTGCCGGCTGCCCAGGGCCTGCAGGAACTGCTGCTCCCGCTGTTTGTTCCTCATGCCCAGGCAGAGCGACAGCAGCAGCATCACCGCGCCCGAGCCCACCAGGACGAAGGCCACGGAGGATGCCTTGTTGCGGCCGATGCCCCCTCCGGAACCCCCTGCACCTCCTCCTCCTCCACCACTACCTCCTCCCCCGGAGGAGCTGCTGTTGCTGCTGCCCGCCGCCTCCCCGGGCACGATGCTCCAGACGATCATGACCACGCCCAGTGCCACCAGCCCCACCCCCAGGGCACACAGCGCGTACTGGGAGCCGTTGTTGCCGTTGCCAGCGGCGCCACTGCCGAGGATGGCGTTGGCGGCTGCGGCGTTGGCGTTGTTGTTGTTGCTGTTGTTTGTGATGGCGGAGGAGGAGGAGGTGGAGGCGGAACCACCGCCGCTGCCGCTTTCGTTGCCAGGGGCGATGTCGGGCCGCGCTGTGCTGGAGCACATCCTGTTGGTCCCAAAGACTTATCTCAGGCCTCTGGCTCAGCGGGCGCACTGGAGAGCAGATGGGAGGTGCGTTAAGGCTCTATTATGGGATGCCAGAAGCCTGTGCAAAGGTTAGAAAAACAATTACATTAAAAAATATTACAATTTAAAGAAAAACGTATTATAATAAAAATAAAAAATAAACAATCATCACACAACTACCCAAAGAAGACAACTCTAGTTAGCTGGCTGGCGTCTTGAAGTGTTAGGTTGTCTTTAACTCAAGCGAGTGAGAACATCACACCAGGAGGAGCATCATAACCCAGCGACAGAACAAATGCCAGCTCATGAATCGTCCTAAGTTATCCTCCTACTACTGCAGTTGCTACCGTTCCATGTCCTGAAATATGTCCACAGTTCAAGTCTCCGAAGTTTAAATCTCGCCAGGCATTGCCGTTCGTCTAGGCTGTCAGCTGCTGGCGTTTCCTCCAAGGCTTTCAGTCCCGTCTCCCGTGCGAGAGTCCAAGCAATTACCTTGGAGACTGCTATGTAATAATGGGTGTATTTTGACAGTAAAAACTGCATGGGCCAATGTCGGGACTTCATGAGGACAGTTATGCAAGGCTCTTCAGTGAGTGGATTTTACAACTGTCATTTGATTTCCAGGACGGTTGTAAAATGCAGTAATTTTGCCACTTCGTATGTATGTATGTATGTATGTATGTATTTTCCTTTCACATGCTGCAGTCTTCACTTGAAAACACGTGGACGTTTGACTATTGTATTATACACACAACATGAAATCCAAACACTGGGGGAAATGCAATGTGCATTGTTGAATAGCAAGACATGACATGTTTTTCTCTGAAAAATCACAAGCTCACAAACAAAGTCACTGGCCAGAAGTATTAACCTGCGGTATGAAATTATTAAAATGTCAAATAATAAACTGGAATATAATTAATCAGGAACCAAATTAATAATACGCAACATCAGCCACATCTTTCTGATAGCAGATTAAAGATATCTGCATGACTCTTAACAGTGGTCTTAAGTTTGTATGGCTACGCAAGAATGTCTTCCAAGAACCCGAGTTCCTGGAATCATTCTTCAATCATCAAACTACACTTCTAAGTTTACCATTAACTCGCAAACAACTTGTAGAGTGCCTGCACACTCCTGTTCAGACGTGCTTAGGGATGGTACTCTAGAGGGGTTAAAGCAGTAGTGCTTGATTGCAGTTTGCTAAACATCTTCCAGTCCTAAAGACCTTCAAGCTATGTTTTACTATGAAATGCTTGTTGAAATAAGGGTGAGTCATGCCGGACGAAATGTCTATTTACTTGACTTTGAAATCCATATTTCTGACCCAGCATTCAAATGGTAGCCAAAGGCATATAGCCTACTGCTTCAGCAGTGGCCTTGATCATTTATTGAATAAGTCAAGGAAAGCCATATATGATATAGCCTAGTAAGAGTTTAAAACCTACAGTACATGGGGCTGTTACTCTGTCAATAAATGTTTAGGTTGTATGGAGGTGCACAGGTCCTGATGGGTACATCTGCGGAAGGTGATCCATTTGAACAGTCGCTAAAGCCGGATGTAAGCTGGCTACGCGGATTATGACAAATAATACATTGAAATGTGTCTGATCATGACACTTAGGTCTGAATCAACTCTGCTTTACGTTGCGCAAAGAATTGCCTATCATTAGTCAGCTAATTACATTCTGGAGTGACGTCATTTTAACTAAATGTGGAGACCTACACACACCGGTAGACAGGCCTTCACATTACGGGCTGCTTTTATTGTAGAGTACTACCAAATTAAAACCTAATTACATAAATACTTACTTATATCATCAAACTTTGAGTGCAGTAGACCATTAAACCGCAGTGGTAACTGGTAAGATAACTTACTTCAAGGTTCATCTTTCTAAATCTAGTTGTAGCAAATATTCTTATCACACACCATATAACTATAATACGCTATATTGGCTATAGCCTGTTCATCTCTAGTAGGCAGCATGCTACTTGGTAGGTTAACGCCAGGTTTTTGCACGCATGGGCTGAGGGGAGACCATAGGGAGACCAAGACAACGTTTGAAGGTGGTCTTCTACGGCCGCTAAGCTTCAAGCTAACAGACCAAATGCCCCAGATTGCCTGAAACCTTAATGTGAATCCACTGTAGGCTATTTTTGCACACTAGTAGCCTATCCATAAATTTAAAATGTGTTAAATGTGAAACATTTCCTTATCTAAAGTGGATGTCCAGGGGCGTGAACTAAAGTTAGTTATGCGTGTACGGATCATATGCGTAAAACTGTCGTAGGTTACTAACCTTCGCATAAGTAAAAGCTGCCAACCACTGTTATCCTCAAAGATGTGTAGTTCCTTTGTTTCTTACTTTGCTCTTACTGCTCTTACTTTGAGGCAAATTCGTTGTTGAATCAGGAACTTTCCTCTCCGACGGATGGATAAAGGGAGGGGGCTGTTCTTCTTGTAAGGTTTTTAACCCCTTCTTGGTCGGTCGTGCAGAGAAAGGTTGCCTGTTCATTATGATGACATATCCAAATGACCTAACCAAATGTAATTTCGTACGACCGCTAGATACACTTATCATGATATATATGCGCAAAATGTTACCAAATATCCAACTAAAGATTAATCTTAGGCTACTAATCTTCTTGTATCTTATCACACGCAGTAAAACGTGGAACTGCCAGCACGTTGCAATCGTTTTTTCTCTCAGCAAATGGGTCGATTTGGTGGACTGACAGTTCCTGAAAACAGTGCAACTTCAACTATGAACTCATATCGTGCACATATACAGTATAGTATACTCATGCGAACCACTTACACTTAGTGTCCTCAAGATGTCGCTAAAATGCTGTTATTGCATCCTTAAATCTTGCGATAGGGTGGGCAATCTAATCACATAAACACGTCACATCTGACTCACAGATAAACGATACACGTACTATGATGACTAAATGCTTTATGTGGCACAATAAATAAAAATGTAATGCAAGGCAGCCACAGATTCTGCCGATTCTAATGTTATAATAAAAAATAAAAAATAGAGTAAGTACAAAGGAGTTGTTGCGAAAACATCTAGCCTATATTGAAGGACTTGAATCGTAGCCCTTTCAAAAATATTTGAATTAGTACAATTATGTTTATAGTATATTCATACCTCTTCCTTAAACCAGCTTCCTTTATGGCCAATAGCATTATATGCTATTTTGGCTAGAATAGAACAATGGATGTGGTTATAGCCCACCCACGCCACCACTCTAAATACATCATTGTATAGCATTACTTTAATGTATAATACTTATGTTTAATTGGCGTTTAAGAATGTTTTTCCTTTTCCTTCCTCTGATTTTCCTCAAACAATTCATTTTCCTCGTTCCTTTGTTTACGATAGCTATAGATAGTGTGTGTGTGTGTGTGTGTGTGTGTGTTGTGGGAGGGGGGAGTAAGGGAATCTTAAATGCTTATTTTTTATTATGGCGCCATCTTTAATAAGTGCAAAATTCAAGTACTCAAATGATACATGTATACCTACGTTCATAAGTATTGCGGGGGGTGGATAATGTATTATTTCAATAATCAATTTAACTGAAGAACTGACTTCTGGAAATCATTTGACATTGTGGCTGTATAGTTTACTGGAATGTGTAGGAGAGATAAGAATGTTAAAGAAGAGTGCACTAAATACATTTTCCAGTGACGATTGCATTCTATCTACACAGCCGTAATTCTTATGCCCAGAAGTCTATACTTGGGCAAGTCTTACCGTATGTCAGTTTTACAAGCCTAGCCTACTTGTTAGTGGACAGATTATCACTAAAGGCTATGACAGAGACACTTTATCGTTCCAGGTAAAGAGCAATTCAGCATGTGGACATGTAGCCATCATGCACACCCTTCACACACACGTTAACTCTCTTCCTCTTTATGATTTCCCTGATTACAATAATGACATGGCATGCTTTACTGAAGATCTCAGGTGAAGCTGTTTGATCGGCTGTCCCTGGTGTTGTGCAGAACATATAGGTAAAGGGTGTCTTTGTTTGGGGGTATGTCCCCTCTAATTTAGCTGAAACTTACAAAAGACATAGTTAGAAGAGGAAGCGGCTTTGTGATTTGTTGTGCTAACATACATGGACTGCATTTATATAGTGCTTTTGCCTATTTCCTCACATTAAGACACTGATGGTGGTGTCAGCCATGCAAGTGTGATGGAGATCATCCGTCCCCCTTGGGGAATCGAACCCCGATCTCCCACGCAGAGAGCGGACGCTTCTACAAGGCAGGCCAAAAGGCCTATGAGGTGTAGCACAGCTACCTGCTGGCCACCGTTACACAAGGCACAACCTGACCACCAGGGGGCAGTTAGTGTTGGAAGCTTTTCTCAGGGACACCTCAACACTTTGGAGGAGTTACACTTACTGGGGATCAAGACACCGACTTCTGGATCATCTGCTGCCCTGCTCTACCCATGTAAGTGAGTCCAGCACAGACTAGTAAAATGTTGGTTGTGTAGGACCTACTTATTCAGTCAAAATACGTTTCCACATAGTCTGTTCATTAGTGTAGTGTTTATCTGGGATTACCCTTCAAGTAATGGCAATGCCAGATATACTCACTTGGTGTTAATGATGTTGGAGACATACAGTTTTTATTGAGATATCAGATCAGATTTAACAGATTTATGTTGAGAATCAACTACATTTTTTCATCTTCTCATATTTTAACACACCTGTAATCACACATCCTTTATTTGTTGATGTTCTGACATCTTTTCTTTTTAATGTATAAAATGTTAGAAGAATATTCAAAGTTAGTTTGCGGACACAATAATATAAGTGTGCAATCTGAAAATATACAGTATCTCTGTTGTCTATAAAGACTACAGTATAACAAGGCATCACAAACAACTGAAAGAAACAGGAACGATTCACATTATTTTTGTACGTTAGTACTATTCGTGTTACTGCAAGCCAATGGTACCCTGTGTATACACTGTACAAACAACCTGCCTCAATTAATTATTGTGCTTCAGAGTAACAGGGCTCTCTGTTAAAACCACTGAACATAAACATTGATGAGACATGTCCTTGCTTACAGCAGGCCATTTACAAATATAAAAATAAATTATCATTAAGATTGACTCGTTCTTGAGAAATCTTTTTTTTCTTTTTTCTTTTTTGCAGGTAGAAATCAATCCCCTCAAAATGTCAAAAATCGCAGACTCCTATAAAAAACAAAAATGGACCAAACAATGTATCTCAACGCACATTCTCTCCATATCCAAAGATCATCTTTAGAAAACTAATCATATTTTCCCAGAAATGCAAATGTCCAACAACAGTTTGCTGGTCAGTTTCCACAAACTGACGGTTGGTGTTTGTCGAATTCTAAAGACATCACACGTTGGTGACCTCAATGCTGGTGTATCCAAGGACTGGACTTCCCTCTGTCCTGGTCTGAATCGCGTCCTGAACCTCCCGGGGCAAGGAGCCATAGCTGTCATAGGAGCTCAAGTCCCGCCCACTCCGCCCTTTTGGGCTGAATCCTGCAGGGGGCTGTGAGGGGACAGGTGGAAAGATCTGTCACTCAAACAGTGGTTTTGATAACCACTGTTTGTACTGATGATTAATGGCCAGTATTTTCTTCTTTCCTTACACGCGCCTGAAGATTTAATAAGCAAAATGCGTTTATGCACACATGCCCACCTTGACGGCTCTCCTTCGTAGGGAGCCACCGTCGTCATCGCTGTGGCGCCCCCCAGTGGCACAGGGCGGTCGACCTAGGGAGTTTTGGCGTATCAGGCAGGGCGGCGTCCCGAGCCCCAGCCTCTCGAAGTCTTGCGTGGCACTCGCTCTGCGGGATCACGGCAGAGGATCGCGTCGTAGACGTTATTTTCAGTTATTTAACAGTTATTTACAGTAATTTAAGAGTTATTTAAGAGTTATTTACAGTTTATTACAGTTATTTACAGTCATTTACAGTAATTTAAAAAGTTTTTTACAGTTTATTACAGTTATTTACAGTCATTTAAACAGTTTTTTTACAGTCATTTTATTTATTTTACAACACGTTTCAGCTCCACGTGTGCTCCGATAAACAAAAACGGCCTGTTACACTGACCAGGGGTGTGTTCAAATGAGCAAACAAGGGTTTAATGTTGAACAGTTTCCTTTGAGTTCACTGCAAACGTTCGCAAACGCACACAGAACGCAATCTGAGGAGGTAGTTCTCGGCAAACAGATGCTTGACAAAGGGTTACAGTTCAATACTAACAATTTGGAATGTTTACACAAAACCTTTAAGTTGAAATGTTTAAAGAAAACGTGTTTGTCTTGAATGTAAGCCTCAGGTAGCCAATTTTAATGTACCTCTGCTGTGACATTACAGAGTGCCTTCAGAGGCCAATTCTCTTTATGCCCCTGGTGGTGACTAAGTGCAGTGAACCACCATTTTTAAAGATTACTTGCATGTGTCACCGGCTTTGTGGCCATGGGTTCAGCCTGCTGAACCTGTCTTACTGACTAAGCCTGGCACAGGTGGCTTAGCGAGGGGTTAACAAGGCTTTAGTTTTAGGAGTGGGGCCTTGGGTTCTGCCACAGCCAGATGACAAACATATCACAATCTCGTTAATCATAAAATCTCAATAAACAATGACAGACATGGTCTTGCTTAGTGGCAGGGTCAATCATTCTTGCTTCCTTTGAGCTCAAATCAAAACAGCATTGTTTTGCGGTCCTTCGCGGCTGGGCCTCACACATTGAAATGCATTGTGAAGCAAAGCGTAGTGCTACGGCTTTGTTGATACGAGCGGTGTTCGCCACTTTGTTTGTTACTATTTACGGAGCCAGGGATGTGTAGACGTATCAGATACTTTTTTCATCATTCACAGAGAACGGTAAATTAGCTAAATGTTAGCGAAACGCGAGGAGATATTTGTTATGAATTTGACAAAAAGTGTATTACCATTTAGCTTGCAATAGCTGACTTTGCCTTTAAGGGGTTTGTGGTTCCGACATGGAACATGCCTTGAAAATAGTTATTTTAATTATTTATTTATTGATTAATTATTTATTATTATTAGAACGTTTGGGAAGAAGTTTGCTCAGGTGATGTTTCACCCTACTTTACCTTTTATGTAATTTTACTTACCTGGCTGGGCCAACGAGGGTCTTCATCTCTTCGACGAGATGTCTGCGAATCATGTGCTTGTTGTTGGGGATGCCCAGTACTGTTGCCATGGCGTCGGTGTTAAAGGTTGGGTCCAGCACCATGACAGCCCCGTGAACGCCACTGCTCTGAAGGTTGTCCGCAAACTCCTGCAGAGGTGGAAAGACCTAATTAATTAATTAAAGACCTAACTAATTGAACGGTGGCCCTGAAGTGCAAATAGCAAACACAACAATTAACAAATAAAAATTGAAAATATTCACAGTACAACTCACAAAACAAAATGGCAAATTACAAAACATTAAAAAAAAATCACAATAACAAATAACAATAAACAACAACTCACAAATCACAATAACAAATAACAACTCACAAACGGCAAATTTCAAATCAAACGAACAAAATTGAAATGACACCAGCAAAACATAAAACACAATGACATTAACTCCTACTGGAAAGTATCGACAAGGGTCTGTCAGTCTCAGTGATGAATGAAAGATGACTGAAAGTATTAAAAGGGAGCCTTACTGATCTGTTCCTTTCTGAGACCCATGAATAGCTTGTCCCATTTTCACATACAATTGTGGGGGGGGGGGGGGGGGGGGGGGGGGTTTGTTTTCCATTTGCCATTGCGTTCTGTGATTTGTTGTTGTGTTTTCCTATTTGTGGTTGTGATTTCCAATTCACATTTAATTCAACATTAAAACACATTTCCCCTACTATCATATTTCAGTACATACGAACATTAATGCTATTCACAGGATGTCAGTCCAAACAGCATTATATCTGCACACACAATCTGAGTGTTGCATGCTTCATAATACAAACAGGTTTTCCACGTGCCTTGGATAACAATGGTCAAGTGAATTACTCCTGTATTGCAGCATGCTTCATAAAATCTCAATGGCTTTCCAACTGAGTACTGGTGCTTTAGCTTTTCAACAACAAAGGCTTTATTGTCTCACCCTCTCCAGGTGGAGAGTACCAAGTAAACAAGAGGGTCCTTAATGCCAGAAAATTAATACAATGGCATGCAAGGTGACGAACCTTGTATTATTAAATGATTACAGGTATAGTTAGCTATTACAAACTAATAGTGAGCTCCTTGCATTTAGCTAGCACGCCGTTCTTTGTGCATGCTGAAAAATGTAATCCAGCCCTGGCTTGGTAAACGGACACAGAAACAAAGTGGCGAACACTGTTCACAACAACAACAATGTCGCTTGGCTTTGCCTTGTGTTTCAATGTGCGTGTGTGTGGGTGGGAGCTTCTGAGCAAATATGTTTTGATTTGAGCTCGAAGCTATCAAGCGTTCTAGAAAATGAGGGTTCTGCTTCAGAACATATTGGGCGCGAGTGTAATCGTGAAGGTCCTGTGTTACCACCTGCAGGTCGATCTCTCGGACCCATCTGATGACCCGATGGGCAGTCCACACCAAAGGGTCCACGTTCTGGTGCTCACACTGTAGCCGACGAGCCTGGAGGGCCTAGAAGACACACGCACACATACAAACATACACACACCCACACACGAACGCACACACATGCACACTCACACACCCCCACACATACATGCATGCACATATACATATGCGCGCAACACATACATACACGTACACACACACACGCATACATACACACACAATACACACGCACGTGCACACACACATACATACACACGCACGTGCACACACACATACATACGAAAACACACATGCACAGTATATAAATGGAGACATTAATCAATATGAATGCAATGCAGGAATGAATGGAAAATTCTGTGGATTAAATAGTCGCACGTCAGAACGGGAATGAAGACATGAATTGATGCACAAATGAACACATGAAATAACACAAATGGACATAAAATAACACTAACACATGACTGGACACCTGAATAAACGCATGAAATAACACATGAATGGACACAAAATAATACATGAATGGACACAAAATAACACATGACTAAACAAGGGCGCGAGCGCACGGTTCCCAGCGCCAGGCGAACGCACCTCCTTGTTGAAGCTGAGCGAGTGCAGCAGCTCGATTCCCAGCAGCAGGCTGACCTGGTGGAACTTCTTGGTGACGTTGAGCCGGCGCTCCAGGTCGCGCCGGGTCAGCGTGTTCAGCATGCGGCCATCCACCAGGTGGGTGTGGAAGGCCTGGGCGTACTGGGGCAGGCCCACGTCGCTCAGCCAGGCCTTGGCAACCCAGTGGTGGTCCATGTCGGCTGCCTTGGACAGCCTGCACAGCACAGAGACAGTGGTTAGCTCGTTCTTTAGCTAGGCGGTTAGCTAGCTCCTTAAATGCTGATTGTTTGAAAAGTCGTTACCTAGCCCATTAGCTAGGAGGTTAGCTAGCTATTTAGCTAGCTTATGTAGCTAGCTCTTTAAACTGCTGTCTTGGCCAGGACGCTTTTGTAAATGAGATTTTTAATCTCAAGTTTTTTGTGGTAAAAAAAAAGGTATACTAATAATAAATTTAAAAAAATTTAAAAAATGCTTATTTACTCAAATAAGACATTGTGGCTACTTATTATTAGCTATTATGTTATCAACAGCACAGAGAAAAATCCTCATGCCATCAAAAATAAATGACCCTCAAATACAGATTTATATTATATCAATGAAAATAGGGTGTGGGAAGTGTATTTATATTCTTCACCCAGCAGAGGGCACTGGCACACCACCATATTCTGTATGTCCAGTGTACAATCAAAGATACTAGAATAATAAGATGGAGTATTGTAATGCATTTAAAAAAATGGAGCTTCTGTTCTATTAAAGGCAGGGTCAGTCATTTTCGAGAACGCTTGCTAATATCAAGCTCAAATCAAAACAATATGGCTCCGCACCCTCCGCGGCGCCGTCATACAAATTGAAATGCATTGTGAAGCAAAGCATAGTACTACGGTTTTGTTGTTGTGAGCGGTGTTCACCACCTTGTTTATGTTCCTGTTTACGGATGATTTTTTTCAACACACAGAGACAAGGTAGCGAAATGCGTGGAGATCTTTGGTGAATTTGACTAAATGTGCAATAACAATTAGCTTGCAATATCTGATTTTACCTTTTAAGTGGTAACGCATTTTCCTGTGGAGGCTGACATAACCAGCGACAACAGAGCAAAATCTACCATGGATTAGTAAAGTAAATTTACCCCAAAACACTTTGCTGCAGAAATACCATTGTGGGCTCAGACTGATCGTAGATTTTTTATATTTTATTTACATTTACTTGAAAATTACTTGAGCCCTTTTAGCCCATAAGAAACTTAAAAAATGACTCGGTATGCTCGTTAAAGGTATAGGTAAAGGTATAGTTTTCTGGTGCTTCTACACAGCCCTGGCTCTGTAAATTTGAGCATAAACAAAGTGGCGATCTAGCACTTAATACAACAAAGCCACTTTGCTTTACAATGCGTTTCAATGTGTTGGACTGCACTGTGGAGCGATATTGTTTTGATTTGAGCTCGAATTTAGCAAGCGTTCTCGAGAATGACACACACACTACATGTCAGCCGCAAGATTACCGCAATGGGAAAGAGACAGTGATTGACAGTGATTGTCTATCACTGTCGGTTAACGGCACACCTAAACTGATTGGTCAGAACCACCGTCCAGACTGACTCCTGCGGCAAAGTCAAAGTGAAGCTTGCGAGATCAGGATGGTCTCACAAGGCTATAGGCCACAAGGACCCACAAAATGTAACCTATGGGCCCCTGACCTCCTTAAGTTGCATTCACGCATGAGCGGTGAAGCCGTCCTGCTAGTGCCAAAAGCAGAGAGATGAATTTGGCCCGCCTCGCTTTGGAAAGCCCTGCCGACCGGTTTCCAGGAGCGGAGCTATTCTTATTATTTGATTGCCTTCTATAGGCGCCTCCTCTTTCCCGCGACGGCATTCCCCGCCCATGTGTGAATGCACCGTTAATCCTCCACTGCTCATTCGCCCTCGCTCACCCTCGGCCGTTCTCCGCATTCCTGTAGTCCTCGATGGCCAGACGCAGCTTCCTGCGGTGCATGGAGCTGCTGACCCCCAGGCCCAGCTCCAGGTCCTCGTCCGTCAGCCCCAGCAGCACCTGAACACACGGGACCAGACACCACACGCTCGCAGTTACTGCTTAAAACATATTCAATTAGTAAATAAAGCACTGCTCTAGCATCACACTGGAATTACAAATACAAACATGTGACTTGTAACAGCCAGTGAAAATACAATTCAAAGTCAATTAATTTCAAAACATTGTGCTGCATAAATAATGTTGTGGCCTCAAAATTATCGCAGGTACTTGGAATTAATGTAATATACTCAAAATATTCATTAATGCCCCCAGAGAGGTATGATGGGCAATATCATTGGGAAATCCATGGACCTTCCCATTGACTTGCATGGAATGCTGAGTCGTTCTGACCTGCATTAAGGGTAAAATGTTACCCCCCTTCTTCCAAAAATTGGATGCGTAGGTGCCGTCCGTTGGAACCTCTCTGTTAAATGATATTCTCTCTGCTACCATGCTGTTTTGTCCAACCTAGTTACAGTAACTAGGTTGGACAGATAAAAGTGGTGAGGCTTGGGATTGGTCAAACATCATCAACAGACATTTGATCTCCAAAAGCTTTACCTAAACTGTCGATAAAGAAGGTTACTTATTAACTTGTCCACACATATTCATTGGTATTCCAGCTCATTCTGATTGGTTGGGGTAAAGGTACACAATCATATACAGGGAATATGTAATACATTATTTTAAACAAGCCATGGCTTGTTTAAAATAATGCCCTGCTCTCGTTTCCACAGCGACCATCGTCTCTCTATGCCCACAGTACTGTACGCATCGCGGCCTGCTGGGCGTCAAGCCATCTCTCTGTCTCACCTTCCCGCTTTTGACGTTCTCCGAGCAGGTGCGTATGTACATGGGCATCGCCATGACGACCTCCAGCCAGGCCTGCACCGTGCCGGCCCGCCAGCGGGACATGGGCGTGGCCCGGGCCAGCTCCACCTGTTGCAGTCGGTCCAGTCGCTCCTCGGAGCCGTCCGATAGGCTGAGGCTGTGACGGCTTGGGCTGGAGGGACCGTCGGGGTCTGGGGAGGTGGAGGTGGTGGTGGTGGTGGAAGAGGAGGGGAGAGGAGGAGAGGAGAGGAGATGGGAGGAGAGGAGGAGGGGGGAAGAGGGGAGGAGAGGGGGAGAGGAGAGGAGGGGAGGAGAGGAGAGGGGAGGAGAGAGGAGAGGGGGAGAGGGGAGGAGGGAAGAGGAGAGGAGGGAAGAGAGAAGAGGAAGGAAGGAGAAAGGAGGTGAGAGGAGGGGAGGGTAGAGAAGGGGATGAGGGGATGGGAGGTGGAGGTGGAGGAGAAGGGGTGGAGAGAAATGATGGTGTGGTATTTTGGGTATGTGAAGTGGTTAGTAGCAGGCGTAATGAAAAATAAAAACAATCAATCAATTAACTGAATGGAATGAGCTAAAAATGCATTTGGTCAGAGGAAGCTTGACCTTTCTCCACAATGTAACACCTCGTGTCCACAACAAACACACTTTGGCATATTACAAACTACCATTTCGATCAAGCAAGAATCTCACTTACCACGTCTTTTTAATGGGTAGTTGTTTTGGAGTCAAATAATAATTGCCCATCTGTCCAAATTAGTCTGCAACAACCGCTCGTGCATGATAGCCTGAAGTTTCCAAATCCACGTTTGTTGTTTTGATTCACTGTCATGGAGAGCTGTTGTGGGCTTTGCAAGTGTACTTTACCTTTCCATTTATGTCTAATTTAATTTTGTTTATTTTTTGAGTGTTGACTTGCAATTACTTTGAGATGGCCCAGATATTTCCTGTTAATATTGAAAATGCTTCCTTGTGTAGATGGGTTTTTAGAACAGGGTAATAAAGATCACTTTTTCTTTTTCAATAGCATTTAAAATGCTATTTACTTTATTATTTTGCATCATATTGCTATTTATTCTAATTTTAGTCTTCTATTTATCTTAATAATTACATTCTAGTGTTGTGTATTTTACATTATTTATTAGTCCTTGTATTTTACTTCTTATTTATAAAATGCACCAAGTAGGAGGAACATTCCTAATTATGCAGAGCTTTAAAATGACAATGAACTATGTCTATTTTTATCTATTTCATTGCTGTCTAACCCAAATATTCTGGGGTTTTGAGTGTAACACCAAACAAGGTCTTTCAATTTGTTAATGTACAGTCTGGAGACTAAAGAGGAAAAAAAACAACACTTTTTGACAATTACAAGAATAATCTTTACATCTTTGAAAATGAAGTGCAATCAACCCCATAGATTACTGAGGTTTATTTACTCCAGCATATAGTCAATAGACCAATTACATGGCTCAAACGGTTTAAATTGACTTGTGTAATTATTTTGGAAATAGTTGCTTTGAATTATTTCCATTGCAAATTATACACTAAGCTAACTCCTCTCAGCTCGCCTGTGAGAACTACTCTTATTGACCTGAATGATCAGAAATGTGGTGTAACATGACCCGCAATGTACTCAGGGCCTGGACTTGCTCCAGTGGTGATTGTTTAGATTCAGATTCAGACAACGTTATTGATCCCATAAAGGGCAATTCATTTGCATCTTACCCAGTCCCCCGAACATACAAAATACAGGCAAGTGTCAGAGATGCAAATCAACATAATACGAAGACAAACTTATCAGCAATTGGAAATTTTACAGCTTACTTTTGAGATTTCTACACGCAATTTGCATTCATACATAATATATGTACATATATTGCACTATTCTGTGAAAAAATACCTACCGGTACATATTGTGTTTACACTGTAAAGAGACAATACACACATTTAAGAGACTATTTGCTTTGGTTTGTTGATATTCCATTTGCATCTTGTTTGATAGAGCACCCAGTCAGTGTCTCCTATTTTTAACTTGAAGGGCTCCATTCAAAGGTCACTTCTGAATGTTACGGGGTAATGAGGATGCTTCATACAGGCTGTGATCCAGACGCACCAGTTTATCAATGTCACAGGCAGAAGTGCCACTTTTGACGTGGGAACAAACTGCTTTTAAGGTTTGATCACATGACCTGTGTGGAGCATCCAGCAAAGAAGGGTGGGGGTGGGTGGGTGGGGGGTCGTCATCAGTATCATAGGTCAGAGGTCAAGCCCAAACACAATGTTATTGACACTGTATGTTGACGCACACGAGCCAAGATGGCCTCCTTTACAATGTGCGTCTTCCATGGTCATTTGTCTGAGTGCAGCACATTTGAGCAAGTTGGTGTGAATAATGGGCGTCAGTGTGGCGGGGGGGGGGGGGGAGAGGAAAGGAAGCCATTAGTGAGGCTGCCCCGCCCCTCTTGTGTTAGAAATGACAGCAGCTACACCTGATTATTGTTAGACTCTCCAGCCACAAGGAATGCACACAAACACAAACATCCACGTGTAAAATCTGTGTTATTTATTTTATTTTAAAATAATCTTCATCTCATGTACTGTAGGTCTTTTGAGCACAAGTTGGTTGCCATGCCTACGGGCTTCTAAACATCTCAGGAGCTCAGGTCAGACCATCCAGCTCTATGTCTTTGACTTTAAATAAAACTCTTTAATAATAATTCCATTTCTGTACGGTTGTGTCATTTACAAAAAGTAAAATAGATAATAGGGAACGTAAAAAACATAAAATTATACAATAGTATCTGTTTGGTACAGTGATCTTTCTTTCTTTTTTTTATATCGGTAGAGGATGATAAAGGGTAGGTTGAATAAAAAAATATTTTATACATATCAGTACTTCATTTATATTTAATGAAACGGACTCAGTTATTTTTATGACCTAAACTGACCTTTTTCTGAATTACCTCTAAATCAATATCATCACTTCAAGTCAGAATACTGCATGATCTGGAGGTTAAATAATCCTCTCATTGCCGACACAGTAGAAATACTCGAGCGCTAACAAAGGCTAAACAAAAATAGTTTCTGTACTATGTCATTTCAGTTTCAGGTGGGCCTGAAAGCCATCCAGTGTTAGTTCAATATCAGGGAGAGAAGAAGGATTTCCTGCAGGGGGATGTGCAGACTCCAGCTCCACTCAATGAAAGAATGGAAATAACTTAATCCAATTTATGCGGCATGTCTTTTGCTTGGAGAAACATTATTAACCTTTGGCATACAGTTAATTGCTTTTTTTTTTCAGCAACTGCATGAACTCTGCATCAAATGTTTTGGCAAGTTCACAGGCTGACAAGAGAAGGTACGTATTTGTCTCGCTTCGATTGGCCTGCAAAAATCAGGTTTGAACACTCCTGGGGAAATACTTTGTTATAAATACTTAATTAATTAATTAATTAATTGTTCATTTAATTCATTCACACATTCATTTATATTCTTTAATATGCTGTGTGTTGTCTTTTGCTCCGAACACTCGGCGGTAAAGTGTTTGGCAGTTGGTTTGTTTTGCTAGCATGTAAATGCTATCGGAATAAACGTTTTTCACATAAGCTCGCTGTCAATTTATGAAACGTGTTTGCGGAGGCTGAATATGAGGCTGTACATGACCTGTATTCAATCTTTTACAGTATAACACAGACATGTTAGGCACAGACATACAATACAGTTGACTACAACAGTGAATGTGTTTTTATGGAGATATTAGGCGGAAGAGGCCATATTGATTCTGAAATCATGTATGGCCATTACTTACACAAGTCACAGATCTCTGTTTGTTCACGCAGCCTTTCTCCGTTTCACATGGACAGAGAAAGACGTCCCGTTCCAACGGCTTCATTAACATGCGCAGGAGCTGACACACATGCATATCACATGCTCATTAACAGCGAGAGGTGACTCTGGTCAGTATTTCACATTTCCTGTTGGGCTTCATGTTGCCATAGAGACAAAACATAGTTTTGCAAAGATAATCTCATGCCAAGGTTAGCCTTGTTCGTCCCGAGGTCAGATTCCTTCTATAGACAGCTTAGTAGGGTGTCGAGGAGGTCATGGCTAACCCAATTGGAGGTGGATTTGAGGAGTCTGCATTATGGCCTACAGGAAACCGCTCTTGTCATGGTGTGAAAGGAGATGGACCAAGCAAGACAATAAACAGGGAGTTTAAGTTAAGTTAAGGGGTAAAAAAAAAAACATGTCCAAATTAACAACAAAGGGCATTCAGGACAGAGACATTTACAAGCACAAAGTGCACATCGACTGTTATTTACAAGTACAGCGGTCCTTCAAGTTTCCAGTTCGTCAAAAACAAAAGAAGTTGGAATATAAACAACAGTTTGAAGAATCCAAAACACAGCCATGTTGCCAGGTAAGGACAGCGCATATGTGTGCCACGCTGTCCACTGTACAGTATGGTACATACGTACATACATACATGGCACTCGCGAGGCTCCGGCCACAACACACACACACATATATCTACATGCACATACACGTGCACTCACATCTGTGCACAGAAACGCTCGCACCAAGACAAGGTGGTCTACACACACACAGACACACACTGCCATTCTACATCTGCATGCACATACCGTACACATGGACTCACATCTGACACTCACACACACACACACACTACGCTCTTCCTTGTGCTAATCGCCATGGCCCCGTCCACATGGCTCTGGCAGGCACCACTGGTCTACCAGTCTGCGTCCTCCTCTATGTAATAGTCGGGGGTTGAAGTACCATCAAACAGGCCTGGGTCCAGGGACTTGCGCTGCTTGCCCCTGGCGAAGACGCGAGACAGCGAGCCCAGCCCCATCTTCTCTTTCTTCTTCTTACGCTTCGCCTCCTCCAGGTCTTCTAGGGACTGGGAGTGGTGGTGGTGGTGGGGGGGGGGGGAGAGATCAGAGAAGGAACAGAGGAACGGCTGATACATCATTGATACGAGCAGAGGGGGAGAGAGAGAGGGAGAGAGAGACAGGGCATACGAATAAATAGGGAAGAATAAGATTACAAAAATAGGGGGGGGGGGGATAATAAAAGAGAGAGGGGAGAGAAATAAAGAGTGAGGGGAGAAAAGAGATCGGAGGAACAAGCAGAGGGATGACAGAGAAGTCAGTAGTATACAAGCAGGAATGGAGGGAGTGAGAGAGAGAGAGAGAGAGAGAGGGGGGATAGAGGGAAAGAGAGGGAGAGGGGATAGAGGGAAAGGGAGAGAGAGAGAGAGATAGATAGATAGAGAGAGAGAAAGAGGGGGGAGAGAAAGAGAGAGAGGGAGGGGTCAGGGCCTTACGTTGCAGAGCGAGTGTGTCCGGTGTCGGGGGGAGTTGATGTCGCTGGGCGTGGACGAGCGGTCTCCCTCCTGGGCCGAGGCGTCCGAGATGACGGACGGCTGTCGGGAGTGACAGGGGCTCAGCCGCACCGCTGCCACTGGTGGATAGAGGTGGTATTACATGGCTATCACTGGTGAGAGAAGTGGTGTTACTGGTTTTCCTATTATTTACAATGCATGTCTGGAATCATACAGATTAATATAATTCTTAAAATGAGTGCATGGAAGATGGTTTCGGAGATTGTTGGAAATAAGGTCACTGGTGAGTGATACAGGCATAACGTGGAAAAATAGGCAACCGATGTTAAACATAATCCTACTATTTTCAGATGAAAAATTCCATCCTAAATGTTAAATTTTCTTGCAGGAATGCAGCCCATGTTTGCCCTCATTTCACTTCCTGGTTGTCGCTGGCGATATACGAAGACACGCCTCCTCTCCTATTTGGACACAAACGTGACTTCGGTGGCAGCTCGCCAGAGATTGGGCTGTTTTTGTAACTGAGCAAGCCGACAGTGTTAACGTGGGGTTACTGTGTGCAGTTACCATGACTACCGCCGGTGGAGAGAGGGGGAATTACTATGTGCGGTTACCATAGCTGCCGCTGGAGGAGAGGGGAAATTACTGTGTAGGCGTGTGTGGTTACCATGGGAAGGGCCTGGCAAGGAGACACTCTGCCCCTTCTTAAAACCACCTGTCTCTCTGCCTGTCTCTCTGAGTTAACTACCTACCTGTATCTCTGTCTCTCTAAATTAACTACCTGTCTCTCTGAGTTAACTACCTACCTGTCTACAGTATATGTCTCTCTAAGTTAACTACCTGTCTATATGTCTCTCTAGGTTAACTACCTGTCTCTCTGTCTCTGAGTTAACTACCTGTCTATATGTCTCTCTAAGTTAACTACCTGTCTCTCTGTCTCTGAGTTACCTACCTGTCTATATGTCTCTCTAAGTGAACTACCTGTCTCTCTGTCTCTGAGTTAACTACCTGTCTATATGTCTCTCTAAGTGAACTACCTGTTCCTCTTCCTGTCTCTCTAAAAAAGTAAAATTAACTTCAAGCTTAACTTAAGCTTCAACTTAAATGTACAGTAAATGCACAACTCTGATGTAATTCAAACAAACAACTTTTTAGCTGCAGTTCACTGACAAATAAATAAATAAAAAACAAGGCTATAATGCACTAAGTATGCAATCTGCAGAAAACACATCTATTTCAAAAGCTTTTGAATCATTAAAAGTGATTAAACACCCGCAAGCTAACAGCTTTGGAGGTTGTAAATGTATGTGTGGGATTTA
>JAODUK010028784.1:0-23486 GCA_027564635.1 Typhlichthys eigenmanni
GTCACATGAAAAGATATGCTCACATATTTGCAAATATGTGAGGGGTGTACTCACTTTTGTGAGATACTGTATAGTGTTACTGAGTAACATCTGAGCAGACAGGGGTTCTGATGTATAGTGTTACTGAGTAACATCTGAGCAGACAGGGGTTCTAATATATAGTGTTACTGAGTAACATCTGAGCAGACAGGGGTCCTGATATATAGTGTTACTGAGTAACATCTGAGCATTTGACCTCCAAAATGCTCCTCTTCGATTTAGAGGAACTACATTTGACGAAAGGCGCGCCGGCAACATTTTGTCTTGAGTGCACGTTAGGCCCATTATTTGATGATCATTACCCCCTTGTGGCCAGAAAAATGTTGTCATTTGATAATTGCAGCGGTGCGAGGTAGTGTCAATATCACGAGGGTTTCAGTCTGACCTGTGTGCTGACCCTGTTGTAGACAGTGATGCGGATGATGAATGCACTCCAAAGGCTGAGGAGAAGGAGGATGAGGAGGATGGTGGTGATGATGATGATGAAGGTCACGAGGATGACGAATGCCCGATGGACGAAGAAGGCCACGATGAAGGTTGCCAGGAGGATGAAGAGTGCCAGGAGGAGAACACTGAAGATCAGGAAGACGATGAAGATATGGATGAAGACGACGAGGTTGGAGAAGACAGCGAGGTTAACAGTCAGACGGAGGGAGAAGAGTCCAGCAGCTGCAGGGAGCGCAGGCAGATTGGAGGCATCAGCAGTCGCTCTGAATCCAAGCCTTACAGTTCTGTCACCCACAAATGTGACGTGAGTGTGTGTGTGTGTTGTATGAGTCCAAGCCTTACAGTTCTGTCACCCACAAACGTGACATGAGTGTGTGTGTGTGTTGTATGAGTCCAAGCCTTACAGTTCTGTCACCCACAAATGTGACGTGAGTGTGTGTGTGTGTTATATGAGTCCAAGCCTTACAGTTCTGTCACTCACAAATGTGACGTGAGTGTGTGTGTGTGTGTGTTGTATGAGTCCAAGCCTTACAGTTCTCTCACTCACAAATGTGACGTGTGTGTGTGTGTTGTATGAGTACAAGCCTTACCCCAGGATTCCACCAGGCACGTGTGTGCAGCGTTCCGGCTCCGACGCGGGTTTGTTCCGTCTTGTCAAAGCGTCAACTTCCACCGGGAGCATTTCAAAAGCGTATCGCTGCGAGGCAGTTGTATTGGCGAGATCAGCAAAACTACTTTGCCTGTTCGACATTGACTTTACCTTCACTCATTTCCACTCCCAAAAACTACTGCAATTATATCCACACCAAGGACCTTTCTGGAATTGTCCTTATAAAACGGATTTGTGGTGTCATAAAACTCTTGTGTTTTTTAAATTTATAAAATGACAGGAAATAATTTTTTTTACGCTGTGACGTACTGCTCCTTGCAGTTTGGATAAATCCACTTCAAAATTGTCTTAGAAAAGCCATAAGACCTTGACGATGACATTTTGTGAAGATTCTGAGTTTTCGTTACACGGCTTGTCTGGGGCGTGGCGGCGAAGGTATATCCTTCGACAAGACACATAAAAATGTTGTAACTTCTCTGTAAATGCTCTAATCTGTACCAAACTTTTATAGAAGAGTCCCTTCCTGAACACATGTACATGTCAATATTAATTTATATACAGAGCACCACCTACTGCCAACAGATAATACCACGATTTATGCTTTCATGCAGAGCTCCGAGCAGGTTGCCGACATTTTCTACAGAATTGTCTCACACAATACGCATGATTCATATCAGAGTCCAAGCCATGCCCCGACGTGCGTCATGGCGCGAGGGCCAGCCCAGTGTTGCTTGCAAGCCTAGTTTCAATTGTATTTTGTATTTGAGCAGCACGTGTTGGCCGCGGCTTCCGTCAAAAATAGACACAACGCCTATCTTTAGCGAATCAGAGCAGAGAGCCGCTTCTGGGACGCTTTCAACACGCCCCGGGTCGCTTGTGGTGGAAGTGAAAGCATTGACTAGAGCGGCCACAATCAGCTCCAGAGGCCGCGTCACACGCGCTCCGCACACGCGCCCAGTGGAATTCCAGGGTTACAGTTCTGTCACTCACAAATGTGATGGGAGTATGTGTGTGTGTTGTATAAGTGTACATTAATATATGAATGGAATAACACATTCGCCATTCCACTTCTCTTTATTACTGACGATCATCAGAAGATGGAAAATGATCTAACACACCAGGGGAAATGAATATACTGTATAATGAAATTACCTAGGTCATTAGCACTGGCTTCATGAAGTCATTTGACAACAGCTACTGCATTTTGTGCCTTTTATTTGCCACACACAAAGGTCTAGTGATTAGCACCAAGCTAGAAAGAAATTGAGCTATTACTGCATACATTGCAGTTGTAAATATATCTGGTTGTCTATGAAATGAATGTGGTGGTTTTGCTTCCTTCCAGGACTGCGGCAAGAAGTTTACCCACACAGGTAATTTCAAGAGGCACATCCGTATTCACACGGGAGAGAAGCCGTTCAGCTGCAGGGACTGCCACAAGGCTTTCTCTGACCCCGCTGCCTGTAAAGCACACGAGAAGACCCACAGGTAAGCACAGTAAGCTAACTTTATGGTGGACTTTTCCGGAGCATGTGTGGAAATGCTCCGCTCCATAGAAAGAGAGTTTCAACGATTGCTTTGCTGCATTTCGGATCCAGTTAAAGATGGAGTCAGCGATTGTACTATCGCATCGTATCATATTGTACTAACTATTATAAAACTTTTCTATTATAAAACTATAATCTCCCGACGGTCCGCTAGCCGCCCATTTGTTGTGCGCGCTGAAAAAAAGTATCTGGTGTTTCTACACAACTATGCCTCTGTAAATGGGAACACAAACAAAGTGGTGCAGACCGCACCACACAACACACTTGGCAACGTGTGTCCAATGTGGGGGGCGGAGCTTCTGAGGGAGCACCCTATGGCATCAAAGGGAGAGGTGTTTTTTTTTTTTATCCAGCCCACGTGCCGTTTAAAGTGCGCCTACAGCGCTCCCAACTTGCCTCTCCCAACTTGCCTCTCTAGCTGCTGCCTCAATAGTAGACAACTGGGTGCGTTTGATATCGTTTCTGCTTGGTCCCCAGCCCCCTGAAGCCGTACTGCTGCTCCACCTGCGGCAAGAGCTACCGGCAGATCAGCCTCCTCAACCTGCACCGCAAGCGGCACACCGGTGAGGCTCGCTACAGCTGCGAGGAGTGCGGCAAGCTCTTCACCACGTCCGGCAACCTGAAGCGCCACCAGCTGGTGCACAGCGGAGAGAAGCCCTACCACTGCCACTACTGCGACAAGTCCTTCTCCGACCCCACGGCCAAGATGCGCCACCTGGAGACGCACGACACGGAGAAGGGCAACAAGTGTCCGCACTGCGAGAAGCGCTTCAACCAGGTCAGGAGGAGGCCGACGGGTTGGCTCACTGAAAGGTTTCCCATTCGTTTTGCTGATATAGATATTGCTGCACGGTCCTGGATAAAACGTAAATCACGATTTCCGTGATCTCAATAGATTCTCTCATGAATCCACCCGCCCCCCTATCCCCTGCCATCCCCTCAATATACATGTTTATTGCCCTCATTTACCATACCCATGGTATACATGGTATCAAAACATGATACCGACACATCCATTTTAGACAACAGAAAAATAATTCTCGCGTTTATATCTTAAATGCGACAGCTTCATGAATCTGATACTAAACAGAAAAACACTCTTATCTTAATCGAGCTAGTTCTTTTTTTTTGGGGGGAGGGGGTCACAAAAGAAACATGGCGTTACATGTGAATGTAAAGAGGGTGGGAGTGCATTGGTGACATTTGTGCCGCTGTCTTGGAGAGGACAGTGCTGCTGTGTGAGTGTGTTCTAGCATTTTCCCTGGTAATCTAAGTAATTTAAGTATTAAATTGAATTAAAGTTGCAAGCTTAACACCTCCCTTGTTTAAATTAATAAATAACCTACTGGTTCCCAGAGTAAATAAATATGCGATCTACAGTTTGATTTGACAAGGAGCTAACATAGGCCGAACTAAGAATTCATAACAGAACCATTGCAAGATAAAACAGAAGCGCAAAGAAATATTCTGTGCCTATATTCGTCTGAATCGTCTGTCATTTCGAGAGGCGGGATTGGAAATGGCGCCCGAACAGCTGATCTACTGTATCTTAAATCAAAACGGAACCCAACTGATCCAAAAGACAACTTAGTCCTACTTACTGTATAATTGACTACCTTGCAATAAAGGTTTATATTAATAAAACCTGTGTTAACGGCAACAACATATTAACATAATGGCGTTAAAAGGAGACTGGTCGAATGCCTTTTGTCTTGTTGCCGTTTAATGATCGTCTTTCTCACATTAGAGAAATCAATCGATAAACTAACAACAAAATCTGAGATTAATATTTTGCCAGCTCAATGTTATGGAGCATTTCCTTTCAAGTCAGTTAATTTGCTCGTGTTTACGATCCGGCCAGATGGGGAATCTGAAGGCTCACTTGAAGATTCACATCACTGATGGTCCTCTCAAGTGCAAAGAGTGTGGGAAGCAGTTCACCACTTCAGGTATGATGCTGCTAAGAGATTGTAGGCCATTGTGTATTTAAAAAATAAAAATACATTCTGTTTTTATTGTGGTGTTGAACAAATGTTTTTGCTCCCCCCGCCACACACACACACACACACACACTTCTCTACTCCTTCCTCTCGTCTTTAGCTCACACCATTCTCTACCTTTCCTCTACAGCCACAATGCATAACAGGCAGGCAGACAGACAGACAGACAGACAGGCAGGCAGGCAGGCAGGCAGGCAGACAGACAGACAGACAGACAGACACACGTTCTATGGGGTGCTGTCACACCGTTATGCAGTGTGTACCTTGGTTTATTGATGTCTACTATCTGGACAGTGAAGCATTGAGTCTAACCTCCCTGTCCGTTTCATAGGAAACCTTAAAAGACACCTGCGAGTGCACAGCGGGGAGAAACCATATATCTGCATGCACTGTCAGAGAGCGTTCGCTGACCCGGGAGCTCTTCAGAGGCATGAACGCATACACACAGGTACTAACTAGTGCATTGCCTTTTTAAGCATGTATTATATATTCTATTCTTGAATATTTACCTTCGTGTTTTTCTGCCCTATTTACTTCCCCATAAGAGACATGTGCCTCTTGCTAGGCTTTCATTGTAGGCCTTCAACCGTAGGAGCTTCCTCTCCCACTGAGACTGTAAATACTGTGTTGCAGGAGAGAAGCCCTGTCTATGTCTTATCTGTGGCAAGGCGTTCACCCAGGCCAGCTCCCTCATTGCCCATGTCCGCCAGCACACCGGAGAGAAGCCGTATGTGTGCGACCGCTGTGGCAAAAGGTGCATCCTCACCCTCAACCCTCATCCTGACAAAAAGCTCTTATTATGTTTTATTGACATTTGTACACACATTAATATCACTTCCATTTTGTCATTGGATGTACTGTTGATGTTACTAGCACACTACTAAACTGATAATGTAGTTTACCGGTAGTAGACATTTGACAATGTACGCGAAGCAGTGTGAGATCAAAAGACGTTCAGTTGTGTGCTAAATAATCAATGCTTACTCAGGTAGTCGTTAGGAAGTAGCTTTCGCACGCCCTCCAGATAAGTGGCACATACAATGATTTAATTCACAGGGCTGTAGCTATAACTGGAATAAAAGTACATTTTCACCTGTGACAGGTTCGTGCAGTCCAGTCAACTGGCCAATCACATTCGACATCACGACAACGTTCGTCCGCACAAATGTCAGATGTGTAACAAGGCGTTTGTCAATGTGGGCGACCTCTCCAAGCACATCATCATTCACACAGGTAAGCTACGATCTAGTTGAACTACACCTCAAAGCAGTCTTAACGGGGCAGTATGGTAACATTATTAGTAGTGAGGGAAAGAATGAAACATTGCTGTTGTTACCTTCATTACTGGTTCATGCTGACCACCCATCAGTTACACACCCACATAGACGTATAGCTGGACTTCACTGATCTCCTTATGCTCTCAGGGGAGAAGCCGTTCCTGTGCGACAAGTGCGGCCGAGGGTTCAACCGCGTGGACAACCTGCGCTCGCACGTCAAAACGGTTCACCAGGGCCAGGCCGGCATGAAGCGCCTGATCGTCGACGGGGCTACAGAGGAGATAACCAGCGCCTACATTGAGGCGTCAACCCCCGAGGAGATCAACATTGTTACCGTCACCACCGAGGACATCGTCACCCTGGCAACCGAGGCCCTGGTCGGCAACACCGTGGCCCAGCTGACAGGTCGGCTTGCGGACTATTTGACTATGCAAATGTTTGTGCACATCTGATGTCATCAGCAGTGGAATCAAACATACTTTGTATCATTACAAGCAATTCTATTGTATTTGGCATTTACCACTTGTGAACATGTGTATACGTAGTGGTTCCAATGGGTGCCTCTGTATCGGCAGACGAAACTGAAGCATTGAAAGCTGAAATCACCAAGGCTGTGGAGAAGGTCCAAGAAGCAGGTGAGAATAGGAAAGCTCCTTATGCAATCGATTGATGCAATTATATTATCTGGGATCATTACATGTCTCAAAATATCTAATACCTGGGCATTTTTGACATGGCCGATATCATAGGTGACCGCCTCCTTAATACATTAAGGTTGTTGTGGGTATGTGACGTTAGCGTGTTGGCGTTAGAAGTGTTCAGTTGCATGCAGACCTTAATAGCAACTCTGAAACCCCTGTTAAACATGCACCTCAACCCATCAACGGTCCCAGTAACGTAATGAAGCCTGCTTAACACTACTTCCTCCCTTCCTCCCAGACCCCAACACCCAGATCCTGTATGCGTGTGACTCGTGCGGCGACAAGTTCCTGGACGCCAGCTCTCTGGCCCAGCACGTGCGCATCCACACGGCACAGGCGCTCGTCATGTTCCAGGCCGACTCCGACTTCTACCAGTACACCACGGAGACCACCGCTGAGGGGGACGCCGCCACCACTACCTGGCAACCCAGCTCGGAGCAGGTCATGCAGGAAGGGGATCTGATCTTCCACACCCAGCAGGAGGGGGAGGGGGAGATTCAAGGGGAAGAGGGGATGGAGGAGGAGGAGGAGGAAGGTGTGACTCCGGAGGAGGGAGACACAGCAGCCCAAACTGAGCTTCATATAGACGGGGATCGTTTAGCAGAGGAGGAGAGGGCCGCAGGGGGTCACATGGACTGTGAAGGTCAGAAATAAGAGATGTCTTATAGACAATGTCTTCATGAACTGCTGTATACCAGAAAGATTGGTATAATGTAATCTGAGCTACTAAAGGCCACAAGGTTCACCGCAGGCGTGACATCGTGCCATGCAGGCAAGGACAAAACAATAGTGATGAAATATGTTTATAATTTATGACTTGTAAAGATATATGAATTACTATAACTGAAGAGAGAGCTATACTGTATATATATAAAGAAAGTATTTTTCATATCTTAATTCTTTCAAACAGTATGATTATCAGCTGTAATTGCCATATTTTATCTGCTCTGGAATTCCTTCCGAAGTTTATTCATTTTCACAAAGTCTTAAATGCATGGTTTATTACTACAAGATAGCATGTTCCATCATCTTAATATTACTTTTGTATATAATCATAGATTGAACACCTATTTTCATTATCATACTGTATGTGACCTCAAAGAAATATCAGTTATTTTTCAATATTATTCAGATAAACTATAGATTTTCCTCTCAATAATCAACATATTTTACTATAAATAGTGAAAGTATTTTCTTGAAAAGTAGTATGTAGTTGCAATAGACAATGTGTCTAGAATATATAGTTCTAATCTCTTCTAGGATTATGATGAGGATTTCATGAATCCTTTAAAAAAATATTAATACATGTTTGTTTATGTTTTGAAATGATGTGCTCATAAAAATGTTACATGTGAACATTTTTGATGTTGCAGTACATATATACAAAATAAAATGGCCTGATATTTCATCCCACCAGTTGTCATTTTGTTTTGGTATTTCAAATGAAAAGATCCAAAATATGAAATTATAATATAACTTGAACTTCCATTTCTCAATGTTTAATATATCCAATCATCACAGTGCCCGGTTTTTGTGAACATATTTACATTTAGAATCTACCAGTACATGAGTATAAATTCATACGTTTTATTGTTATGCACAACTATTAAATTGCATAAATGAGGTCCACATAAGCCCATTGCTTTACAGTACTCAGTGTTATAATAAAGTTGTCATGGTATTGGTGGAATAGCAGTCGCAGACGCGTTTGGGTATATGATTGGTTGAGTTGCTGGGTCAAAGTTTAGCTGGCTGATTTACGCTGACGTCGACTTGCACGGGAAAATGGCGACGCTACGAGTGTTCATGCAGAGGGGCCAGGTCAATTCTTTATTATCCTCCAAAAAGAAAACAGAAAACATGACACCAAACAGATCCAGAATTGTTGATAGCAAGATCTTTATGTTTTTTATATTATCTTCAATGATGCATTCGGCACTAGCTGACGGAAAGACACTAGTCCTTCTTGATAACTTGAACATCCGTGACACCCATTCAATTTTCTTCCGCAGTCTGGCAGGTGAGTGAATGATTTGTCATTTGAGTATTATTGTTTTAATTTATTCTTAAAATATCAGGATACGCCTGTTTTCAATCAACAGGATGAGCATATGAATTTGTTGTTGTAGATCTTGTTATTCTAGCGCTGCATAATGTAGATGTAGGCTATTGCTTCAACGACATGTATCGTTAAATATACGCTACCTTCTTAATTTCTGTTTAAATTGGAATTATCCTAATATAGTGGATACTATCTTTAAAACACGTTGTTGAAATACTTTAGACATCGAATCCGAGCTGATTTTTTTGCACTCCTCTCTGCTGCTCCTTCAATGCTTTTCTAGACAGTCACACATTTTACCCCTAAAGTCACATTTAAACACCCCCCCCCCCTGCTTTTTCTTTTCAGATCGTGGCTTTGACCTAACATTCAAGACGGCAGATGATCATTCCCTGTCTTTGATAAAGTATGGCCAGTTTGTGTATGACCACTTAATAGTTTTCTCACCATCAGTTGAAGGTAAATCAGTTCAGATTGTTAACCGTAAAATGTAAGTGTACGGACTCTGGCAGATGTTTAATTTTCGACTGTTTGTTATTTCTAATTTTGTTTAGACTTTGGAGGCAATATCAATGTGGAGACCATCACATCCTTCATCGATGGTGGAGGCAATGTCCTTGTTGCTGCCAACTCTGATATTGGTCAGTGTCAAACTGTTTTTATATTGAAGTAACTGACTAGATCTGTATTTTCTTTGGAAAATTCTTATTTGAACATGTGACTACAAAATTCAAACTGTAATACCTCTTTGGTGTAGAGAACATACAACATAGCATGATTTTTGTGATTCCCACATCTGGAGCTATAGTCAGTTTTTACCTGCAGTAATCCTGGTTGTTTGTTTATTTCAGGTGACCCTCTGAGGGAACTGGGCAGTGAGTGTGGTATTGAATTTGATGAGGAAAAGACTGCTGTCATTGACCACCACAATTACGACGTGTCCGACCCTGGTGATGTAAGTAAAATCACTGATGACATATTTGATAAGCCTTCATTTTGTGAGTCCAGGTCACTAAATACCCTTCATTCAAAACCATTGCCGGTGAACAACCAAATTCACCCAAATAGCATTTGGCCTGATTGTTTTCTAACCAGGGAATGTAGCATGAATGGTTTTTCATGAAGGCTAACATGACTGACTTGCAGATTGAAACAGAAAGCAGATCTTGTCTAATCAGATTATCTTTCTTCCATTTAATTTATTGGCAGAATTTTTACAAACATTGATTTAATGGTTAAATAAACACTTGATATTTAGTCAATGGTTTCGCTTCTAAAACATTGACATAATGTTTCGTCTCCAGCATACCCTTATTGTTGCTGATCCAGGCAGTCTGCTGAAAGCACCAACCATTGTTGGAAAGCCCACCAACAAACCCATCTTGTTCAAGGGCGTTGGGTAAGAAGAGCCTCGTTTGTAACTGTCACATTACGTTCTCACATTAACCCTTGCTCTAAAACATTACCATGCATATGTGTACATGTCGTCTGTTAGCATGGTTGCAGATCCAGAAAACCCCCTTGTGCTTGACATCCTCACGGGGTCCTCAACGTCTTACTCCTTTTTCCCTGACAGGCCAATCTCTCAGGTAATGGCCAAACACTGGTGAAACGACATCAAACACATTGTAATGATGCTCAATGTTCAGCCGTGGGTCCTGAATACCACATGCTAATATTATTTGAGGGTTGTGGTAGTTCTCATTAGGATGTAGACAATGGGACTTTACAGCTACTTGCCATTCACAAAAGACCTGCAATTTGTAATTCTTAATTGAGACATATTTTCTCTCTTTTTCTTCCCCTGTTAAAAACATTGAATAGAGGAGGTTCTCACATGGGAATGAAGTGTCCTGATTATGCTACATATGTGTTTTTTCACCAGTACCCCCATGCTGTTGGCAAGAACACTCTGCTGATCGCTGGTCTCCAGGCCAGGAACAACGCTAGGGTGGTCTTTAGTGGCTCATTGCAGTTCTTCAGCGATGCCTACTTCAACTCTGCTGTGCAGAAGGCCACACCTGGCTCTGAGAGGTAAGCTTCATGTCATCGCCCTCTATCCACGCATGTTCCGTAACCACACCTTACAGCACAAGGCCTGTGATCTAACCGATGAATATCTCTATAAAGACAGTATGTACCAATGTTGGTTGTGTTATATTTCTCATGTTTGCCCTGTGCTGTAGGTACGATCAGACGGGCAACATGGAGCTAGCAGAGGCCCTGTCCCGTTGGGTGTTCAAGGAGGCTGGGGTTCTGAGGGTGGGGACCGTTACCCATCATCCCGTTGGGGAGCGTACCCCTCCGGCAGCATACACTATCACTGACCTTGTGGTGAGTTCACAATATCGACTCATTTGCCATTAGTGTGGAACAGATGCCTGTTGTCTTTTTATTGAACGAGCATGTCGAACATGAACCTTTACCACACAGGAGTACACCGTTGTCATAGAGATGCTTTCAGAGGGCCGTTGGGTTCCCTTCGATGGAGATGACATTCAACTGGAGTTTGTGAGGATTGATCCCTTTGTGAGGACATACCTGAAGAAAAAAGGTATGTCATTGTTTTGTGTGTGAGTGGTACTTGTTTACATGTATGCAGAGTTCTAATGCTGAACTCTTTAACGTGCCTTTCCATTAGGAGGAAAATACAGTGTGCAGTTTAAGCTACCTGATGTGTATGGAGTGTTCCAGTTTAAGGTGGACTACAACAGACTAGGATACACACATCTGTACTCATCCACTCAGGTGAGATCACTGGAACATTAAATAGGCTACAGTGTTTAAGTTCGACATGAAATGTGCAATTGCTTTGTCACTTTAGGAGTTTATCAGAGTTTTGTTTAGTTTAAAAATGTGTAAAACACAAACAATACAACAGTAAATTAAATGATCCATCTATTCTATAATATATGCTTGTGACATTTAAAGGCAGGGTGAGTCATTCTTGCTAACTTCAAGCTCAAATCGCAACAATATCGCGGTCCTCCGCGGCAAGGCCTCACACAGAAATGCATTGTGAAGCAAAGCGTAGTAATATGGCTTTGTTGATATGAGCGGTGTTCGCAAATTTGTTTTGTTGATATGAGCGGTGTTCGCCAATTTGTTTATGTTACCTATTTCGGAGCCAAGGCTGTGTAAAAGTATAGATTTTTTTTTTTCTTCAACACGCACAGAGAACGGTAAGATAGCAAAATGCGATATTTATTGAATTTGACAAAAAGTGTATTGGCTTACATTTAGCTTGCAATAGCTGACTACCTTTTTAAAGCACATTTGTAGCAGTACATCAATCCTAATTGAATTTATTCATTTGGTTTTTAGATTTAAACACAGCCTGCTTGCCAACAGTGAAGAGGTTTCTGGTGTATAATAAATTTATGTTTAATTGGTATGTGTAGCTTGACCTCTAACCTCTAGTTTGGTTTGTTACAGGTGTCTGTGCGTCCCCTGCAGCACACACAGTATGAGCGTTTTATCCCATCAGCATACCCCTACTACGCCAGTGTCTTCTCTATGATGGGGGGACTATTTGTCTTCAGCATTGTCTTCCTACACATGAAAGAGAAGGAGAAGTCAGACTAATGCAGAAGGAGAAGTCAGACTCGCAGAGAAATTTGTAGTTGGAATGAAAAGAGATTAAAAAAAAAATTCCTTTCAGGTTTAGTGCTCTGTTCTGGCAGAGATGTTGACTGCAGTCCTCCATGGTGAAATATTTCTTTTTTGGGGTAGACATTGAACTAAATATTGGGGTTTCGAGGCCGCAGTAGGTCCCCTACAATTGGTGAGGAGTTTTTGTACTTGGATAATAAATGTCATTCATGTATATACATTAAATAGGTCCTGTACAAATTCTGAAGATGCTTTACATGATTAATTTATCTAGTAATGCATTTGGTTATGAGAAGAGAACCTCAAACCCGTTTTAGGAACAACAGCGTGATGTGGGAACTACATGCACTGATGGAAAATGTGGTTTTTCTGCTTTAAAGACCAACATTTGCTACAGAGTTTTGTCCTTAACACAATAAACTAATGACATTCCATAGCCTTGTTGTTTGGAAAGTAATTATTTTCATAGTGTACACGTATTGCATTTCTATTTCCTGAATCCAATATCAAATGCAATGCACTAAAATGTGTAAAGCATCAAATGTTTTACACCGTCATATATATAGCCTTCAGTATAATTATATTAGTTGCAAGAATAAATGTACGTTATATACAGTTTGCATTCTGCTATATAGAAACATGAATATGAACTAGACTAGACAGACATAATATACAAAAATATGTGATAAGCAGTATATTTTATTTATATTTATATATTTTTGATAAGCAGTTGTGGGTGGTGGTGACGTAATGGGCAGACCTAGAAGAAGAGGCGTGAACCCCAATGTTCATGCCGGCTGAAAGGGTAACATACATCTTACGAATGAAGCGGCGTTTAATGTTCTGAAAATAAATACATATCCCATCTTGAATTTTAATTTAATTTTAAACTTTAAGTTTTGTGCGTTCATTTACGTTTCTTTTAGCAATTATCTTGTGTGAAACTTAGCACGTTGGGCTAAAACTCAGTACAGCACGGTACCATCGGCTAACTAGCAATATGTTCCTTCATATTGCTGCACATTTCTAACTTGACATTAACCGAGATGATATTCGTTGTATTGTGTGATGTGTATCAGCCACCGTCGCATGTCAATCTCGCTACTGGTATCTATCTCTTTCCCAACATTAGCTAGCTAGCCACCGGTACTGTAGCTAGCTAGTGTGTTCAACAACAAACCAAGACCGGATCTGACCCAGAGTCAGCTGACGGCTTGCTGCAAGCTGCCAAGGATACCAGTAATGGATCAACTCAAAGTCAAGGACCGAATACTGGAGAACATCTCATTGTCTGTCAAAAAGGTATAGTTGTACAGTTGTCTTCCTGACTAGTTTATCTTTATACAAAGAATCATCGTGGACCACTTGTCTGGCAACGAGAAACTTCTAAGTATTGTGAAAGGGAACGAGCATACGGTACCATGTTTACAGTGACAGTCCCACACAGGCATTATAGGGCCTTCTAATTACATTTTCATCTTTTATTTGAATGTATTATTCTGCTCTATGTTTTCGTCTCTATTATCTTGTTATTTATTTCACTTATGGGGAACAGTGGTGAAGAAACGAAACCCCAATGTTTCTTCACTGCGGCATGTACGTTGTAAACACATCTGCAATGTGTCGTTTTTGAGAATCGTTATTTGCACAATATGGTTAGCCAGTATACATTTTTATGAAAGCCCAAATTGCCTAATAGGCATGCTGCATAATGTTAATATTATACTTGACTTGAAACCATATCTTGTTCATTGTTTTCCATTCATTGGCTTGACATCAACACAGGCTTTTGCTGTTGTTGGAAAAGTATTTAGAACCCTTTTCTTCAAAAATGTCGTTCTGTTCCCTTGCCTGCAGTCACATGACAATATGCTGGTTTCATTTGTATCCTTACTAGCTTATTAAGCTTTAATTGTGAGGACAGTTTCATTGGCCATGTTTAGTAATTATATTCTACTGTTGTTTAATGACAATTACATAGTAGTGCATAATTATAATGTTATTTGCCAGAGAACTAAATACTGTATGTTCTCATTTAATTCTTTTCTGTTCCATGCAGGCCTAGTGATTACCGGTGTATATGTTTGGTAGTGGATCTATTGCTTTTTCTGGGATCTGAATTTCAATGAGTGATTGCATAATGACTAGCATATATAAAAAAAAGCGATTTCCTTTTTACACCAGTCAAATAATTATAGCTGATCTCTCAAATTTTCTTATCTGCTTGATAGTTGTTGCAAAACTTTGAGGTATGCAAAGTTGTTATCTTGCTTAAAAATGAATAATTTCCAAAGCCTAAATGAAATGCATGCCAGAGTCAGAAGTATGTTATGATAGCCATAGAACATACAAGTTGATATCACTACTTGGACCATGATACTGCCTGAGAACCACATGCAAAACCAAATTTATTCAACATCTGCCTCATTATAGGCTTACTTAGTTTGAATATCTCATTGGTCTGGAAGAGAACAGCGTTATCTAATCACCTAGTCTGTTTTGGATGAAGAATATATGTAGCACTTGTTTGATGCATACATTGGATAAGTTAGCAAATGCATACATGTAAGATAAGAACACAATTAATTTATTTATTTATTTATATTGAATTAAAGGTGTCACCAGCGATGCTGGAGAAAAACAGTTGATATTTGAACTCCATCTAAACAAAACCACAGCTACTTTTATTGCCATAGAGTGTCCCCTCAGAAGCTCTGCCCCCAAAATATGATATGCATTTCCAAGGCTGGGAGTATTGTTGTGTGGTGCGGTGTGGTCACATAATTTCCAGAGCTAGGGCACCTGAGAATTCTTTCAGTGCGCACACAGAACACACAGCTAGTTGACCGGGAGGAGATGGCATTGAATTTGACTAAGTGTATTAGCTTCCGAGTGCTGGCACATTTTAAGAAGACTATGCCTATGTTATTTTTCACTTGATGCTGTTTACAACAGCCTGATGGTTCTGTCCAACCATGATGAAACCATGACGACAGTATATTATCCCCTGTCTAGGCTCTGATCTGTAGCAAAGTTATTGACCCTGTGCTTTGTGCTGGGACAGTTGCAGAGTTACTTTGCAGCCTGTGAAGATGAAACTCCAGCCATACGTAATCATGACCGGGTCTTGCAGCGGCTATGTGAGCACCTGGACCATGCTCTGCTATACGGGTAGGTTTCAGCTGGGACTTGACCAACAATAATTAAATCAAAGTAGGCCTAATAGTTGATTTGCACACTGCAGTGACATTTTAATTTACTGTTTGCAGAGGTTCCCTTGGCTCTCTATGTCCTGACCCTAGCATGCCATTAATAACATGGTTCACAATCTGGTTCACAGACATGAGTTGCATGTCATTGCCCACTATCAGCCTCAGGACTCTTGGATGTGTAATAGCTAGCTCAGAAATCTAAAATATCGGCCCCAGGTCATCATTTATGTTGCTTTAGGGGTAGATAACAGTGCGAGTCTGGAGAGGTACGGGGAGGAGTAGAGAACAGGACCAGTGCATGTGTTTTCTGGGTTTTAAGCCTCACAACAAAAGTAGATTTATTGTGCTACTTGTTTCTCCATCTACTGCAGGCTGCAGGACATTTCCTCAGGCTACTGGGTCCTGGTCCTGCACTTTACTAGGAGAGAAGCTATACGCCAGATAGACGAACTGCAGCACATAGCAACCAACCTTGGACGAAGTGAGATATCAGCCATTACTATCCTACTTAACAGCCAAGCCTGTTAGCCTTCAACAATGTATATTTTAAGGGAAAAAACCCTCTCATGCATTCCTATTTTATATGATAGCCGTGTTTATAACTACATTTCAAGCTTATTATATAGTGCATTTCTACTCTTAGTTTTACACAGTGTTTTTCTATACATTTGCATAGCATGTCTCTGACCTATTCCTGACCTGTTAAGAAAATATCCTTACAGAGGCTTTCGTTTCCTGTGTAGGCCGTGCATGGCTATACCTTGCACTGAGTGAGAGCTCTTTAGAAAGTTACTTGCGCCTCTTCCAAGAGAATCAAGGATTGCTACAGAAGTATTATTTCAAGTGAGTAATACACCTGCAAGTATATGTAGGCACATTTAGGTATGTGTGCAGAGACTGCAGATTGAACATGTGCAATATGTGGTTGAAACAGCCTACTGGTTCTGAAATTGTGTGAGCTTGATCTTTATTTTGCAGTAACGCTTTGTGCGTGTAGCCTGTTAGAAGAATAATTTATTGAGTGTATAGATCCTCTTATTTCCACCTGCTATAATGTCTTTTTTCTACAGATTTCCATCTAATTTCCTAAATGTAAATATGTGTAACAACTTGCATGTTAAACGCAATCTCTCTCTACCAGAAATGCACTGGTCTGCAGCCATGACCACCTCACGCTCTTTTTGACACTGGTGTCAGGCCTGGAGTTCATTCGCTTCGATCTGGAGCTGGTTAGTACACACTCCATCAAATCCACCTTAAATCTTCATCTCTCGAATCTGCTCTTAGTTTTCAAAGAAACATTCTGGCATTTTCCTGTAAGTACCGTAACATTTTGAATAAATCCATAATAGAAGCCTGTCCCATTTACTGGTCTGGGGTGGCTATGTGTTGTGACAAACAAAAGCAGGTCTCATTTAGAAGCCTGGTCTGTTTTTTTTTTTTCTTCAAGTTTTTTGGAGGTAGCCTATAAAACTTCTGCCCACCTGCTTGAGCTACTTCTAAGCTGCTTGGATCACACATACATTTTAGTGGTTAAAGCTTTGTCAATATAGTGTGTGGAGAGTGGCGCAGATGAGTAGGTAGGTGGCAATAAAGAGACTAGTGGCGATGTTGCTAGGTATAATTGGGATAATTGTTAATGCTAGTTTAACTTTTCAACCCTTTTACTTTACTGTAGACTATACCTAACAATGACAAGCTTGTTGCTCACAGGCAGTTTGTGTGACTTAATCCTCTGCGCAGATGTTTTACTATCGGTGCCAAAAATGCACAATGGCTTGTTATTTATTGAACTGAATGCTGCGTGTAGAGTAAATAAGGAATTAAAGACAACCTATTCTGTAGTATACATATACAAATAATGTTCATACTGGTTTAAATACTCAATTAGATCATATTTCCTTAGCAAGGGTTTTGTGTAAAAGTAATTAAATGCCTGTCCCATATAGATGCCTGTCCCAGATAATGGCCTTTTTAATTTATTGATTGAAGCAAATAAAAGCCTGGGCTATTATTTGCAGTATTGCAGTACATTTAGAATTTATATGCGATTTATCACAGATCGAGGTAATTTAGTAATAATGGAGTCTACTTAAATGAAAGCCTTCCTATTTGCAGTTTTTGGTTTTCATAATCTAGGTCCAGCATTCCCAGAAAAACAATGACAGTAAATACTAGCTCCTCCATTGACCCCATGCTTAATATAATTGCTGTTTGGTTCCCAGTTTATTTTGTACCACTGTCACCAAACGGACATAATTTGAAAATCTTAGGCTTCTTTTGATTTGCTGCTGCTGTTGTTTGGCTGGCTCAGGACGTGCCGTATCTTGACGTTGCTCCTTACATGCCGGAGTACTACAAACCCCAGAACCTACTGGACTTTGAGGAGAGGTTACCCAGCTCAGACAGCCTGTCTATACACTCCTTTACCTCGCTAACTTCCACTAACCTGGAGTGGGATGACAGCGCCATAGCGCCCTCTAGTGAAGGTGAGATTTCTGACACCTGCCCTTTGTATTGCTCTGTACTATAAAAAAAAACTTCTTTCAGCAAGGACATTTCTTATTGGTTGTTGAGTGTATGTTTTAACAAAGGCTCATGCTGGTCGACTAGTTTTTAATCTCGGAACCAATTGGCTACGTCATCTGATGTGGATTAAGCCTCTGGGGGCATGGTTCAATATTATTGGGATATTTCCAGGGATCCGGATATCCTAGACGAGGCGACGACTTCCATTTTCTGGACATTGTTTACAGTCAGGTGTTCTTACTTAAGACGCTTGGCTAGTCTTTATAAACACATATAAAAAGCTATATAGTTGTTAGAACATAGTCATATTTTTCTGAGATTGTATTTCAGTTAACGTGTTTGTCTTCATATGCTCCCCACATGAACGTGATTGGTCAGTACTTCTCGTAAACCACAGGACGCATCCAGTACAAACCTTATTCCGCTGCTTACAGATTCTGTATATTCATGTGCAGAAATCGCTTTATAGAGTTTAGCTTGTTTTGTCGAATGGGATTGGAGCTTCATGTTTAAGAGGAAGAAGCTCTCATTAGTCTTCGATTCGAACATATTCCCCTTCCCTGTCCATAAAGCATCAAGAGATTACTCCATACATTTTTAGCTTCCTTTTGTCTTATTACTTTCCCCATGGGTTCATTGTATCATATGTCATGTTGTGTTCTCATCTGTGCACTCTCCCCCCTCTCCAATCATTTCTCCCCCACCTGTTCTCTAATGTTTGAATTTTATTCCTCCCACTTATAGATTATGATTTTGGTGACATCTTCCCTGTGTTGCAGTCAATGCCAAGTGCAGACTGGGAAGGTGGGACATTGGTTAAAGCCCTTCATCCCATCTAGTCACTTCTCTCTTCCTACCTCCCTCATGGCCTAACACCATGCATGGCTGTTCAATGTGTGTGCTTCTTACTGGGCATAGAAGACACTAGCTTTTTAAAATAGATGAAGGTAAATAGATGGATTACTGTTCCACACCAGCGGGATCAGTTGCTAATATTAATGTAGCTCTAATATGCAGGGCTGTAGGATGTAGTGTATTGCTATGCGTTCACAGCCTATGTTGCATAGCTAAGTAGTACTGTAACTGCTGTTGCATTTAAGACATCTTTTTACTATTTATTGATATAATATTTGATCGTGTATACCCACAACTATGCATGTAGCTGAGTGTGAGCCTGAAGTTACACAATTAGTGTTTAGTAAGTGTTTATTTTATGACATACAGTATATAGATTACAGTATATTGTTGAGGTTTGTGGCACGGCTTGTGAGTTTGCTTTTATGTTGATTCGTCATTTGAATTTGTCTTTCTGCTCTTTACAACACTGATGCTTTAAACCTGTAAAATGTCTGTCTGTTTTCTTGTGTGGCATGTTGGATTCCCAGTGGAAATGTGGGGCGCTCAACTGGTGTTGCTTTAGTCATGTTCGATGTAGCATTTGGTTGTCACTGCAAAGGAAGTTATTGCTTTGCTCACTTATGTTGTGTGGATGTGTATGTATGCAAATGCACACTAACACAATATAATGTATGGGACTGTGCGGACGTTAAAGGTGCTGTGTGGGGGGAAAACTGAGGGTGAATTAGCACGGCTCTCTCCATGTAAGATTTAACCAATCAGGTGTAAGAAACACATCTCTCTCTCTACCAGTCACACTCATAGTTGGTGGTGACGTCAGGAACTATGCAACACCTGTCATCCGATTAAAGGGACAATCAGAGCTGTGTACAGAAACGATGTTGTTTTTGGTTTCGAAAAAAATAACTCAACCCAACCTGTGCTAGAAACACATTGTGGGAAACACATCTGTGATTGTCCCCTTACATGCAACATGGAGCACCTTTACTCTTATGTGTTCGCTCATTCGTCCTCAAGTGCACCTTTTAGTAATTATTGCTGCGGTGGCTCTTAACGCCTTTGACCCAGCGTCTTCTCCCTGGCAGAGGGCGACCTCACTGACCCGTCCAGCTGCCCCCGCTCCAGCGGCTCGGACCCCCAGACGGTGACGAGCGACTCGCTGGTGCGACGGGCCAGCGCCGTGGCGTCCTGCAGCACCGCGGCGGTGGAGTTTTCCGCGGCGCGGAGCCCGACGCTCAGACACAACCCCTTCAACGAGGACACGGACACCAACACCTCGGCTGACGTCACGCCCGTCCACGCGGCCCGCCGCCCGGGCATGGAGAGCAGCACCAGCAACGAGCTGGAGGTCATCAGGTAGGGCTCCCCTCCGTGTTGTCACTGACAACCGCTGTGATACACAGGCTGACGTCTCATGACAGGAAAACTCTCCTGTACACAGCACAGTACACTCTGGCCTGTGTGTGTGTGTGTGTGTGTATAAGACATGAATATGAATATAAGTCTTTATGCTGCACAACACCACAACCAAGCTCAGAAAACGGAGAGCTCCACACCACTGAAGTAAAGGCCACATTGAAACATGGCTGCATAGCGTTTTAGGAATCCAGATCTATTTTATAACAGCGTTTTAGGACGACACATCCTGTAGCACTCGTCATTCACCAGTGTACATGACATATTTAGATACGCACTGTGCCTCTTTTACTGTTACTGATATCTGCATTGACTTTGGCCCGCAGGCCAAATGCGGCCCACCAACTGCCCCCACGTGGCCCATGAGGGGATTGCACCCTTGACCACTATACATTAGCTCAATATATTACAGTATATAACCACTATACAAATCAGTCAATAAATTACTGTAAATTAGTTATTATTAACTGTTTTACAGCCAAGATACCATGACATAGCCTGTTAAATGTAATGTAGTCCAGCCCTAATAATCAACGTGATGAAATGAGTCTGACATATGTGCACATAGGTCCTGTAGCTCCTACAGTATTTCTGGTTAAAAGCTGGCCCGCCTGAATGTGTAATTGAACAGCCCTGCTTTAAGACGTGGGACATCTTTACAGAATAGCCAGCATGTACTGTACGTAAGCGAACGCCAGTGTCCATAGAGGTTGTGCTGTGGTCCTCCAGGATGGCCCGGCGCAGGAGACCAGGCAAGAAGCGGCGGGGAAAGGGCTCCACAGACTCCTCCAGCAGCCTCCACAGCTCCGACCACGCCGACACGGACAACGGCCTCCACAGTCCAGAAGATGACGGCGACGCCCATCCCCCGGGCCGCACGGCAGGGCAGCGGCGGGCTAGCGAGGCAGATGCGGTGAGCAGGGTGGAGGAAGGTGCGGAGGAGGAGGCGGCCGGGGGGACGGACGGCCTCCTGAGGCTCCCAGAGATGACGGACACCTCCATGGCCAGCGTGGGCCGGCCTTTACGGGACGTCATGGAGCGCCTCAACGGGGCTCTGGACGGAGACCACCCCGAGGGGGAGGCTGGGGACAGCGCGGCGGTCGCCTTGGCGACTCGCTTCCAAGTCCCCCGGGCCCTGTCGCTGCAGCCCTTTCGAGAGGGTCCCGGGGCTGAACCGCCGGACCCCCTTACCCACAACACCCCTCTTCAGAGCCCTGCCTCCCCCGCTGAGCCCCTCTACTGCTTTACCCCAGAGAGTCCAGACCCTGCTCTCCAGCGTGGTGGGCACCATGACCCTGCAGGGGATGGCCAGCTACAGGCTCTTCCTGGTGGCCACCCGGCTGTGGGAGAGGGAGAGGGCGAGGGGAAGGCAGGACAGGAGGCCGAGGTAGCGGCCGCGGGAACGGAAGCAGCGGCCGACAGCACCGTGACACCGCAGGAAGTGGAACGGCAGCAAGACGGCAGCCCCTGCAGCCTGGGGATCTCACATCCTGCAGAGTTCAAGTAAGGGAGTGTCTCTTTTCTTTAGCTATCAGAGGCATGACATGTGAATCCTCCAGCTAAACAACTGAACAGTCACGTACGCACACTGCTTGGGTTGCATACCGGGACCCGTTGTCGCTCAACCATACCCCCACGTGGCCTAGAATAATTCCACACCACCACTTCCACCTGTGATACAGGACCTATTCTTGTTGCTGTTTCAGGGTGGATAACAACCACTTGCTACTACTTATGATACATGTGTTCAGGGAGAACGAGGAGCAGCTCTTTAAGGTAAGGCTAATGCTCTTGATGATGAATTGTGTTGGTACTGTACGTATGGTTTATTCTCCTGTGATACTGACTGAATTATGATGAATGAATGAATGAAATTGTGTTCCGTGTTGTAATTGCAAACCTTATTTATCCATGTGAAAAATAACATTATTATTATTATTATTATTATTAATAATTATCAGCTGTAATGTGAGCTATGTTTGATGTGCATAATGTGTACATTGTTCATCGTGTTAGATGTTGAGAATGAGTACAGGCCACATGGAGGGAGATCTTCAGCCCCTCTATCTACTGCTAACTGACTGTTACATCTATCTGCTTAGGAAGGGTAAGTGTCTGATACTGGTACTGTACTGTGGCAATCTGGGAGTAAATAAAGTCATGTATTTATGTGTGGAGGATATACCCAAGACTTGACAAAGTAGAATACAGTAGATTCTGTTTTATTGCATGACATGTACAGCGCTTCTCCCGAGTACCTTGAAAAATGCTGTGTTTTCAGTCTAAAATGATTCTATGCACCATATACAGTATGTTTTAATTGAACCCTAACACCCTCAGGTGCAGAGGAAAAGCCATACACCGTTGAAGACGCTGTGTCTTATAATGAGCTGGATTATGTGTCGGTAAGTCCAGCAAGGCTTTCCCTCTCATATGATTTGTTGCGTTATCTGGTGTGCTAGTCATTCACAGCAAATAAGCTCCTTTTATTATTAAGAAAACATTATCAGTTCTGTTTTCAATTGCCATTACATTTTCACTCAAAATACAGTATATGGTTATTGGTTAAACAAGTAGTTTACTGAAACACACTAAAAGTACCTAGCTGCCGTATTAAAGTAACATCGTACTGTAGTAAAACTATTAAATATAAAGTATACCATATTAGTATTGTAGTTTACTACTAACCAAATGTATTGGTTCTCCTATCTCCATTGGGTTCTGCTGTTTCTCATACCAGCATCTAACTCATCTGTGACTGGTCAAACCATTTCATGGTTGATTGTGTACTGCTGGTGTGACTTTGGAATTTATTTCTGACCGCTAGAATGCAGAATGTAGCCACCTCAAAGATTTGACAACACAGTCACAGATAAAATGCTGACTCACTGTGGGTGTTTCAGGTACTATAGAACGGTTCTCAATGTGGGGGTCGGGACTTCCCAGAGGGTCGGGAAACACAGGAGGGGGTCACATGATGATTTTCAAAAATAAATAAAACATTTGAAATGATTAGAAATTGCATATTTTAGCCATAATCGTTAGTAGTAGCACAGTTTACACATTACTTTGATATATTCTGCTACTAGCCTATATTAAAATCCATCCATCCATCCATCTTCTCCCGCTTATCCGGAGTCGGGTCGCGGGGGCAGCAGCTTCAGCAAGGGACCCCA
>JAODUK010028794.1:2047-23485 GCA_027564635.1 Typhlichthys eigenmanni
GTGTGTGTGTGTGTGTGTGTGTGTGTGTGATACAGTGCGTGTGTGTGTCTGGCATACCCATGACGCCATGACAGTGGTTGTTTACATTGAGAAAATCTGCATTACAATAGGTGTGTGTGTGTGCGTGTGTGTGTGTGTATTTGTGGGTGGATCTGGGAGTGTGTGTGTGTGTGTGTGTGCACACGGGTGTGTGGCTCTCTCTGAGGCTTAGCCCTAATAATGGAATAGCAGTCTACACTCATTCTACACTGTCTGTGAGGCCTAGTGGAAGAACAGTGTATTCTACACACACACATATGCTTATTCAAATACAATTACAGTAATTAAAATGTATTGTATTCATTCACACATTCAAATAAACAGAGAAATGCATAAAAATTTGCTTTTTTAACAACACGTGTGTGTGTGTGTGTGCATGTGCGTGTGCATATGCGTGTGCTTACATGCACACACGTGTGCTTGCATGCACAGAATCTTCATCTTCACATTTTTATAGCATGTTCCTACAGTATATACATTTTTATTTCAATGTGGAAGCTGATCACACGCACACCTGTGCACGTGTATGTGAAGAACATACACACGCATGCACGCACATACACACTACAGTATGTGGTACCGTCTCTGTCATTATCATCACATCACACAGAACTACAAGCATATAGCATACTTGCAGATAATTCCACAAGGGCAGGGGCTCAAATCTATTAAAGGGGAATCTGTCATGATAGATATAAGAAATTCCAATATTAAAATTAATAATGTATTCATGTCATTACAACCCTGGTAAAACAGTGTAAAGACCGACATTGTAAGGGCAGATAAGCATTTTAGCGGAAAGATGAATCCATCAGGATATGTCCCGGAAAGAATCAGGAACATCTAATCACATTAAATAAAAGCCCTAGCCCCATCTGGACAGACTATTATACACATGCAACTATGATGATAAAAGCCCTAGCCCCATCTGGACAGACTATTATACACATGCAACTATGATGGAATAAATTAAGGCACATCTTGCAGTATATCATTAGGACACTCCTGTCTTTACTCACTATGAAGTCAGTAAAATCAAACGTATCCATTTCACACTTAAAGTTGTTATAAGCGATTCTAATCTACTACACGTTTGGTCAAAGCCAAATCCTTACTGTCCACAATTTGGCCGTTCTGTCTGCTAGCTAAATCAAAAAAAGAAAATGTCAAATTACATGCCATGGTTGTGCGTTGATTGTTTTAGCCTCTCATTGACAGATCATGGTTTACATATGAATATATTGACAGTAACTACATCTATACATACTGTGTATATATATGCTATTTAAAAAAAAATGTGCTGTAGTGTACAGTATATGCTTGGTTAGATTTGGTATTTGAAAGAGAAAAGAGTTCATGAATTTTGAAATATGTACTGTAGTCAGTGAATGCACTTTTTTCCCAAAGCAATGAAAAATTATGCACAGTTTGGTCCACATACAGTAGACTATTGTTGTGCTGGCTGGGTGAAGAATTTTGAAAGTGGCCTCAGCAGGCTATTGAATAATGTGTCCTACAGCAATCTTAAAAAAAAAAACGAATGTTGTGGTGGAAATGAAACAGACTTTGTTGTATAGGTTACTTAGGTTACTTACCAAAAATGGGTTATAATACGGCTAATAGCTAACACCAATGATTAGGTTAGCAAACAAGCTTGCTGAATTAAGATGCTATGCATAGCAATATGTCAAGTTATGTCTCTGACCTTCGTACGATGCCTTTGTTTGGTGCATATGTTAAATTCAATTTAAACGCCTTTCGTTTCATTGACCAATATACAGTAATTGTTAATTACTGTATATTGTATCAATGAAATGTTGAGAAGGACACTTTTATTAATCTAGGGCCAGATCTTGAGCCCTAGGAGACCACCCCCCCCCCCCCCACACACACACACACACACACACACACACCTAGCAAAGCAAGTTAAGAAACATAACATACTGTATAAGCCACCTAACAGTTTTCTTCAGCTAGCCACGTGAAATTAATTGGTATGAATGTCTAAATTGAATTAAGAAAGCTGTTTGTCCTGGCTTCTCTGCTCGCGTGTTTATTGTTTCAACGCTGTAGTGATTTAATAATCTCTAGTTACAAATGAAATGGGAGGGAGGAAGAGGAGAGCGGCAGCAGATGTTGTCATGTCAACCGTGGCAACACCTCCAATTTCCATAACACTGTCTGATATCAGTTCATCAAACCGTTAGTAACTTTTTGTTGTGTGTACAGTAGGTGTGCACGTATGTGTGTGTGTGTGTGTGTACTGTGGGTACGTTTGTCGATGTGACATTTTTAATATTTCTACCTAACTTGCTAAGATGCACAAAGTAAGTATATATTGAAGACCCCCCCCACCCCCCTTCTCTTCCCCCGCTCTCCCGCCTCACTTCTCATTATTTCCTAAACAATAGGCCCATTAAAAGCCTCCTCATTCATTTCAAACGCTCGTCGCATTCCCTGGCTGCCTAATTGAAGCTCTTGTTGAGGAGGCGGCGAGAGTCATTCGATGAACCTCCGTAAAATGTAATCCAAGTTGAGGCTCTAGGAGAGAGAGAGAATAACAACTAAAACCAAGAAAAAAAAAAGAAGAAAAAATTACCAGTCTTAATGAGGTGCTTTTTCTTACAAAGTGACACGTTATTATGCTGTTTAGAGAACAGACGCTTGTTTTCTAAAGGTCTGTTAGTTTTTGATTTAAGGCTCTCGGAATGGCTGTTCAGAAGTGCTGTTGGCTAATTGATGTTCAAGTGCTGGGCGTAGAAGGCCTGTTGATGTGGTAACGTCATAATAACGAAAGAGAGAACGTACACTTGGAGTTGGGAGCTGTTGGCTTTTAGAGATAACATCAGTGGTAACGTCACCTCACCTGTTAGTTCATCTGCTCAGGAAGCCTCAGTGGGATAAATGTCTGCATTTCGATGTGTGAGGAGCAATATTGTTTTGATTTGAGCTCAAAGTTCGCAAGAGCTCTCGAGATTGACTGACCCTGTATTTAACTAATTGACTGAGCTTACTTTACAGCTTTTGTATTACTGTAATATATAATATGATTAAACACTTTTTAAACACTTGATTTGAATAGTCCATTAGAAATACCACATTTAGTCATAAACTGCATGTATGGTATGTCTTTCTCTTTAAGGCAACCTTGAGAGTATTACTTTTGTATTAATGTGATATATACTGCAATATTAATCAACACTTTTTAAACACTTGATTTGAATAGTCCATCAGAAATACCACCTTTAGTCATAAAGTGCATATTTTGTTTCTCTTTCTCTTTAAGGCATCCTTGAATCTTGCTTTCAAAAGCTCGATCACTGCCATGCGTTGTAACCATACAGACCCTTTGAGAGCAGCTTTGTTTGGATAATTTGATTGGCAGCTTGGCTCGAGACCATAATAGGCCAATTGTGCTTGCCTTTCATGATGCTAGGGATTATTTTTCTCCATTTGACAGTGATGATTTACAAGATGGCTCTGCTTTGTAAGGATCCTTTCAGTATGCACAGTATGCATACTTCGATTTCTTTGATGTTGAAGGAGTCTAACTTAGACAGGGAGGCAAACAGAGCTGCTCAGCTACCGTATAGTTGTGTGTGTGACTCAACTTGGGTTGAATGGAACCGCTTTAATCTGACTCTGAATGACGCTGCGCCCCGGCTCCCCGAACCCCTGTTCCTCCTGGGAAGTTCGGCCCCTGTGTGGAATTGAATTCCGTATATGAGCTGTGTCTGTAAGGGCATCTTGCAGGGTGATCGCTGTGGCACCAGGAACATAATGAAACTTGCTCAAAGGTGACACCCGTATAGCGGAAGGGCATTGTTACTATAAACAAGGAGCACCGGCGCTACAGTATAGCTACAAGAGGCTTGCAGGCACACTCAGACTTGTATAGGGTAGCTTGGTGGTCTGGAGAAAACCAGCAACTTTTTTTTGCTGTCCTTCTGTCCGTATGTCTCTTTAGGCCGCCTATTAATCTGGACTCTACCATCTGGGAGATGGCCGGAAAAACAGAAAACCTTTGGGAGCCAATTACATTAGACCAAAGGACAATACAGCCCTGTGTTTACAGATTCACACACCTCTCCCTCACTTCCTCTCTCTTTCGAGCTGTATTTCTGTGCCTGTGATTGGGAGAGCTCATGCACCTGTGTGCACGTATGTATGTATGTATGCATGTATGTATGCCCAAATGTACTACTCTACAATATGAGCGCATATTGTACGTGCACGGCACATTAGAGCTTGAAATATCAGCTGGGACCCGTCCGGACCTGACGGGTTTGGGTTGGTTCGGTTGGGTATTTCCCACGTTTTACCAGGCATATCGGGTTCGGAATTAACTTACTAATGAATACAAATCATTTGCAGCGTGTTTAAGCAACTCGTAGCTCATTCAGATCTGTTGTAGGTTGCAGCCTGTACCATTCCCCATTGCTGATACGTTGTTATAGAGAGATATGCGAAAATGCTGGATGCTGTTGAGGAGCATGCTGACAATGTAAGACTTAGGCTGCATCTCTGTGCTTTATCATTTTCTATGACAACTAGCGTCCTTAGTTCCTGGCTCAACATTGTAGCGAAAATACGGAGCCCCTTTTTTCTCCCATAGGAGAAACCAATAAGAAAAAAAATATTGAGATGAAACTTATTTTTTTCACAGTAAAACATTTAAATTACCTATAAAAACAAAATGGTGATTAAGGATTTTTTTTTTTTTAAACTAAACTTTAAAAAACTAAAATAAATAACAGGTGAAAAAAAAATTTAAACAGTAAGAAATAAAATATTGTGATGAAGGGATTTTTTTTTTTAATTTAAAAGTAAAAAACAAAACATTCTGGTGAGAAAAAAAAAGTTTCATCTCAATATTTTTTTTTTCTTATTGGTTTTTATATATATTTTTTTTTAATTCTCAGACTTTTTTTTCTCCCCTAAGGGTGAGCCCCTTGTATAAAGCCATTATATTTTTGACAATGTAAAAAAAATAATTTTCACCACAATATTTCATTATTTTTTCCACCTGTTGTTTTGTTTTTTACTTTGGAAAAAAAAATTTGGGTGAAAAAATGTGTTTTCTCAGAAGGGTGGCTGGCGTCTCCCTTAGAGATAGGGTGAGAAGCTCAGCTATCCGTGAGGAACTCGGAGTAGAGCCGCTGCTCCTTTGTATCGAAAGGAGCCAGTTGAGGTGGTACGGGCATCACCTGTTATTTATTTTTTTAACACATTTTTTTTTTCTTATAGTTGATTTTTATTTTTTACTGTGGAAAAAAAAAGTTTCATCTCAATATATATTTTTTTTCTTATTGGTTTTTATATATAGATAAAAAAAAATTCCCTAACTTTTTTTTTTTTCCCCATGGGAGCCCCTAAGGGGCTCCGTACGAAAACAACGTTTCTATTTCGTTTTTCTTCTCTTGTAATCAATATCCAGCAAGCGGTTCTATATACCGTTTAGTAGCAAATGAGTCAGCGGCACTGTCTAGACTGTGCCATCTGATACGAACGGCTATGCGCAGCGTATGGACACCGCCTGAGAAAATTGTAAATAAATATCGGGCTGTAATCGGGTTCGGGCTCCGACAGAATTGTTTCGGGCTCGGCCCATGCCGTACACGTACTCAGGCCTGATTAAAGCTCTACTGTACATGCATGCATCTTAATACAAGGGTGTACTATAGCAGTCATTCCACATACATTATCTGTGATGTGTTTTTAGTCACACCATTATCACCAGTGTGCTAAGCCTCTTCCGTCCATTAGCACTGTGCTGACCATCTGATACATTTACCCGTTTAAGGTCAACACCGACTTTCACAAAGTGATACGGTCAATTTTCATTGGCTGTTAGCACTGTCATTCACTCACTGTATCCATATTTTCTGGTGCAACCTTGCAGTGCTTTATTTACTTCTTTTAAATGTTCTGTTCATTTTATGCAGTAAGACCTGTAAACAACCAGAGTCCTGTCGTTTAGTTTTCCAAATGATTCCTCATTATAAGTCCGACTTGGTCATTGAGTTACGTAGTTGGTTGTCGTGCATGTCAATCAAAATACTTCTCGCTTTCAAGTGGGCGGGTATTGACGCAGCTGGCCAGTGCTGTGTCCCAGATTTAAGGTAAATAAAGGCTGGCTCTGCGAGATTACCAGTGTGCTGACAGCATACCCCCTTGGCCCTTCCCCCTCTTAGCAAACTGACTAATAGGAGAAGCCCAGTGATCCGAGGTCGTTTGGCTCCATTTGTAATTCATTAATTTACTGTTTCCCTTCGGTTGCTCACCCAGAATAATCCACCAGAAATGTCCAGCTAACGTTTCCACCAGCAAGCACAAATGGGATTGTGGATGACCAATCACAAAGCTTACAACAATTTGCAGACCGACATTGTGTTAACTTGTGCATGCATGTCCCGCTCGCTCACACGCACGCACACACACGCGCGCACACACACATACACATACATACACATACACACACACTCTCTCACACATACACACACGCAAACACACTTGCACACACACATATACACACACATACACACATTTGTCAAGCTTAATCTATTCCCCCAGTCAGCACTGTACTTTATATAAGATATATACAAGATCACTGTGTTTGACATGTTTCTGTGGATGCAAAGACACGGAAACACTTTGCACAAATGTATATGCGTGTGCATTCACCTACATATCTCTAATAATAATAATATAATGTAATAAATGATACGGTATAGTGAAATTCAAGGTGTAGGGCCACATTCTCTATATTCCCTGAAGAGAGCATAGAGTCTAGACGGCACTGACACCTACACAGTACTGCACAAACAGACAACTTGAATGCAGAGAGCTGTTGATGAACAGCACATGTTCCGAGTGTGAGAGCGTTATACATGCTCACATCTGCTGTACCTGTTTGGTTCCTGCCTGTGTTGGTAATAGGGAACTAGACCAGCCAACTGTTTTCTGGGTTAGGAGTTGCTCCAAATCCGCTCCATTTTAAACGGTGTCTCGTCGTGAACCGAGATAATTAATGTATTTCTCCATAAAGCAATGGTAATTAAGATAATGAGATTTTCAGAGTGAAGTGTAGCATGCCAAAATGAGTCGGAGCACATCTCCAGCCTGGGTTCACTTAAGCTTTATAATTTCCTAGCCTTCATTCCACCCCCCCCACACCCACCCATCTCAAAAAGCTATTTTCTGTCGTGTTCTTTAGCCTGACATCAGTGCCGCGTTAAATATTGCCACATCTGCTTAGAGCATCCCCACTCACAGCCCTCCCCTTGTGACCTGTGCTCATTTGTCTTCCATTTGCCCAGCACGTAATTAGCTATAGGATCAGCCATTGTGTAATTATGTATCGCAGTTTGATATGTAATTAGAATTGTATCAGTATGGAGTTTAATTTGTGCAGTGTGATTACCTATTAACACTGCAAACAGTTGGGCCTATGAGCCTATGACCGCCTCTCTCATAGGCGTCAGTGAATGCAGTCGCCCCCCTTGTTGGCATTATTTACATTGGCACCATTGCTCTGTCCTTATCGTGACAGGCTGTTCTTCAACTGACTCGCAGCCGTAGAACCCGTCGCACACAGCGTGCAAACTCTGTTCTTACATTTCGCCCCAATTTTCTTGATGTTGAAATGTTACTGTAATCGTGCGCGGTTGTGCGGATCACGTGGTCACAAAGCACTACGCTGCAGACAAGACCAAGCGCTTCGCTTTAAAATGCGCTGAACAAGTACAGTAGAGTCCAGTGATATTGCAACACTGGTTTGCTAAAACCAGGGCAGCGTACAGTAGTTAAACAGCTTGTTAGGGAGTGTTATAATAAGGCTAAAGATGTAAGGGGCTTGTAAGGACACTCTGAGGAACTATCTTAATGAAGGCTCCGGACTAACATACTGTCCTAAATGCATATCCTGCACCGCACCAGTCCACAACTCTTTAATTAGATCTGCTTCTGGAACCACAGCGTATTTTTAGATGATTCCTCGTTTATCATCGAGTTACATGCAAGTGTTTGCGTGTGTGCTCAATTTCAAGCAACATTTCTTGGTCTCTGAAAGTGGATTTATTTGGCATTACAGTAACGTGCAACATATGTAGAAGTAATAACATTTTCTCTTTTCTTTCTCTCTCTCTCTCTGCCTTGCAGCATAGACGTGATCAAAGGTCCTATCCTTGGGCAGTCTCTAACCTATATACTGTACAATATAGGTTGCTACTTTGAATATATAAATGCACACTGTGCTGCATAGATATAATCTGTCAAGATGACGTTCTCATAATCACTGTCTTTACATTCACAGCTGCATGAGTACCAAATGTGATTAGAATTTCCAAATGCTCATTTGTACAGCCACAAATTCAATACAAAGCAAGCAGGGATTCCAATTTTTTGGGGGAGGATAGAGATATAGAGATAATAAGGAGCTTATTATGCCACAGTTTAAATAGTTATGTAATTACAACAGCAAATCCCTGGTTTGAAAAACATTTTTTTGCAATTTTACAGACTGTAATATGTATGTATTGCAATATTTGTGCTCAAATCAGCGAAAAAATAAGTTTGGCAAGGCATTAGATATGACAAAGTTGTTTTATTTCTTCCCCATCTATTTATGAGAAGCAACAGAATGCAAGGGGAGATAAAGTTCAGCCAAGGCTTAAACAGTCATTATACAGCTGTTAGTGTCGCCAGTGTAATCAGATTGCTTTGATTGTTTCTAACCATCCTCATCATTCCCATAAAATGCAGCTCTGCTCTATCAATAATAGAACTGGCTCTTAAAGGTAAAGTCAGCTATTTGTAAGCGTTCTCGAGAATTACTGACCCTCCCTTTAAATGCTTCTGGCAATATTGATGGTAAATATGTACCTAAAAAGTGATAATAACATAATAAAATACTACACGGGTAAATGCAAACCCTTGCTGTTTATGGCCCAGCTGTAATCTTTCTAGGAATGTCACACATATACATGACAGATTATAAAAGCTATCAGAACTGCAATTGGAAAGGCTTTTATGAATGGGGAGCAGTCTGAATAATTATTGTGTCATGTATTGTCAGATATGAATAGTAGCTAGAGACGTTTATTCACAGGAAAATGGGGTAGATTTGCTATTTCCACAGATGTCATAAAAATACCTGTTTTACTAAGCAGTAGTATAAAACAGCGTTTCTGTTTGTTTATGCTTGGCTCCCCACATTATCTTGCATAAAACAGTGCAGTTGTACTCCCTTGCGCTGCAACGTTTTAAATAAATCAAGGGCCAAGAATGCAAACTTATCTGTTTTCCTAATTTGTTTCCTCTTGAGTGTGGACTTGTCTCTAGTAGATCTACGGCCACACTACATCAGACCCACACAAACACAGACATACACACGTGCACACAATCAAACGCACAAACACGCACGCACCCACACATGCATACTTTGTGTGTGTGTGTGAAGTGTGTGTGTCTGAAGGCAAGGTCATGTGCACGCATGACCCCATAGTTTTGCCCTCCCCCCGCCACCGCCTCAGAGCTTAGCCCGTCCTGCCGAACACACAGACGTGTCGCATCGCTCCCTGCAGCCCCACGTCCGCCGCATGGATGATTAGCATCATTAGAGCCTCATCTGCTCATCTGCCCGCCCTGACTCAGACACCGCGATGTGTGCCGCGTGTGCCACGACGGCGCCCTCAAGCGCACAGGTCTCGCACGGAGTAGCTTGTGGCTGGTGTCTGGCAAGCCGGTGATTCGCTCATGATCGGAAGTGGTAAAAGTCAGGAGAGTTTGTAGACACTAGAGAGCAATATGGCTACAGACAGAAAATGATGAGGAGGAATCTTTGGAATTGTGGCCCGTCTCTCTCTCATATGTGCATGTGTTTGTGTGTGCACGTGTGCGTGCGTGCGTGTGCGTGCGTGCGTGCGCATCCACATCTGTAAAATCCACATCTGTTCCAGATGTGGCTGTGGCGAACACAGACGGCAAAACAGCGGACAAACGCGCTGCGTCTGCAATGCACCGTGTTCGTCAGCCGATGGCATCTAAATGTTGTTTTCTTCTCTCCCCTTCAGCTCCCCTGACCGACAAGCCGCCCAAGATCCTGATTCCTTCGGAAAACAAGATTAGCAGCATTGAGCTCCAGCTAGGTAAGAACATCTGTGGGGTTTCCTTCAGCGTGGGGTCGGCTGTATATATGTGTAATTTCCCAAATGTCAGGAAACTGATTACTTTACCATTCACCTGTTCCAAGCCCCGCCCCTTTTTGCCTGTCCTCCAATAAATGGTAAATGGACTGCATTACGGCTGCATCCAAGCCGGAAGGTCATGGGTTCAAACCCCGTTGTTGACCTACCTGTAAGCATCCTTGAGCGCAAGATGCCTAACCCCTGCTACCTATCTGCTCCCGGTGGTTGGTCGCACCTTGCATGGAAGCAATCACCATCAGTGTATGAATGTGTGTGTGTGTGTGTGAGGCAATACTGTACAGCGCTTTGAGTGGCGGGAAGGTTAGAAAAATATATATAAACGCAGTCCATTTACCAAATAGCGCTTTTATCCAAAGCACTTTACAGTATTTTGCCTCACATTCACCCACTGATGGTGATTGCTGCCATGCAAGGTACGACCAACCACCGGGAGCAGTTGGTAGCTGGGGTTAGGCATCTTGCGCTCAAGGATGCTTACAGGTATGTCAACACCTGGGTTTGAACTGACAACCCTCCGGCTGGGAGGCCGACGCCCAGACCCCTAGAACATCCTGCCCCTGCACCCAATGCTCAATAACAGTTGAGCATTGGGAAATCCAACATAAAATCCATCAACTGTCTGTTTTCCTGTAATAGCCTTCTATGCTGTTTGGTCCAACCTAGTTACAGTAACTAAGTTGGACAGGTGAAAGGAGCAGGGTTTAGGTTCGGTCAATTCCTTTCCAGCACCCCTCTGGGCGCTGACGGCAGATTGATGATGACGGCACAGTATCTTTTCTAAAATACAAAAAACCACAATTGTAATAGTGTTTTCCCTATATGCAAATGGAGTGTGCCGATGTCCCTAGGCTGTTTCTTCAACAATGGCGAGCCCATATGGCATCAAAGTTCCATACGCTGCCTTTCCACATGGAGAGGCAGACTCTTTCAACCGTCGTTGTTTGTCTTTTTTTGACAGGGGTCAGAATGTGTGTATTTGTGTGTGTGCTTGTGTGCGTGTGTGTGTTTTCCCTGACAGCATATTGCTAGATTTCTGGGCACAGTCAGTTGTCCACATGGTGTTTGCTGCTCTCTGAATGGCTAATGTGTCTAGGGTGAGGGTGATTGGACGAGACGTGGGAGGGTTGGGGAGGGGGTGGGGGGTGGTCTGAAAAATAGAGTGGGCTGGTATGTGCATCTGTGCTGGTGACAGAGAGTCCTAGAGAGATGGAGAGAGATAAAGGGAGATGGAGAGAGATTTGAGAGAGATGGAGAGAGATTTGAGAGATGGAGAGAGTGATATAGATAGATGGATAGAGATTTGAGAGATGGAGAGATATTTTAGAGAGATGTAGAGAAATAGATAAAGATTTGAAAGATGGAGAGAGATTTGAGAGAGATGTAGAGAGGTCTAGAGACATTTTAGAGAGATGTAGAGAGAGATAAAGAGAGATTCGAATGATGGAGAGACATTTGAGAGCGATGGAGAGAGATAGAGAGAGATTTGAATCTACCTCAAACAGCTGTGATGGTGGCCCATTGTTGCACGCGGTGCTCATGGGATTCCCGCGGCTGGCTGACCGCGAGTGAAATATTGCAGCTGTTAATGAAGTGACAAGCTTGGGCTCAGGCTCACGCTCGTGCATGTGCACGTGCACGAGAAGGGACGCTGGCCGTGTCTGCCCTTGTCCTCTGATCAATTGTTGTTGTCATTGTTTGTTTGTCATCGTTCCACTGGGAGTCTAAGGAAAGTGCTGGCATGCGCTTCGCAATTGTCCTGCAATTATGCTGTCCATTAGTTTGTCCATATGCTCGTTTGTGTGTGTGTGTGTGTGTGTGTGTGTGTTAGAGAGGATGGTACTAGATACCAAATGATCTATGCAAAATTATCACGTGATAAATTATTTTTTGAGATGATCTGCTAAGAATAATTGCATCAATTTTGTGAGGTGCTGACATTCACATATCCATATGTACATGTGAACATATCCATGTGTTTTAAATCAAGCACCAACAAAGGTGTACCAACCAAGGATACACCATGGAATTGGTAACGTTTTGGTAAAACATTTTTTATAAAAGAGAAAAACCAAAACACATGGAAAATAGAAAATTACTGCAAATACATGCTTCAGAGGAAACAAATAGAAGAATGTAGAAATGACAGTAAAAGAAGAACCAAAGAAAGGAATGTATTTATTATGTTATTATGCTGTCAAATGTAGGAATGCAGTGGATTAATTTCCAATAAATGGCGTTGCCTGGGAAAAAAATATTACGTAAAGCAGTTAATATTGACTGTCGGTTAATAGGGTCTTTATATGGTATTTCACATGCAACACAAGCAATTTACTTTGCTCTAGCACTAATATTTGTATATATTTAAATTAGGAATAGCCTAAGGTTTGCACCGTTTTTAAAACCTTGATTGGGCATCATATTTTAATGCAATGTAAACATATGAAGCCACACAGCATTGTGATTTGCTACAAGCTCAACAACTACACACTGCTATCTCAAGGTAGCGGAAAGCGATTAACCTGGTCTGAAGACAATGGTGCCATATTTCATTATTGTTTTTAGGGCAGCTTACCAAGATACGTAGTAATATGTGCCTACAGTGCACATTGAAATGTAAAGGATTGTATTCAAGATATTTGATCCTGCAAGAATGATGGTGTCGATAGTCAACTCACATGCTTTCACTTGCAAACAAGCAGATCCGTTTTTTATGCAGTGTTCATAGGCTACTTGGCAATCTGTCAATATAATAGGAGCAGGTTAAGGGGGTGTCGTTTGTTTCCATGTGAAATGTGGGCCTGTAAAGCCCTTTGAGACTGTAATGTGATTAAGGGCTACGTAAATAAACTTGACTAGACTTTACTTGAATAGCAATCTGTCAAGGGGAAAGCATATCAGGAAATGTGAGATGATACAGTGCTTTGGTATATTGTTTGGTATATTGTTATTACTGAAACACACCCATGGCACTGCGACCATCAATTCCGCCGTTGAACTAGCAAAAGTGGATGTGGACACTCCCTAAATGCACTTGTACCATGCACTTTAAACTATGCTCGTTGTTCGTTGAGATAGGGCCCTCAATGTGTGGAGTTGTGCAGGGACAGTTGCATTACTCTGCCTCCCAGTGGCCAGAAATACACATTGACCCACCAACAGATACAGACTGCGATGTGTTATAAGCATCACTAAGCAAATTCCGCAATAATTTTAAACTCGTATTAGCATTAGCAAGCACATACTAGCTCAGTCTGTGTGCGTGCGTGCGTGCGTGCGAGCGTGCGTGTGTGCAATGTGGCTAAAGCTAGCCCCAACAGGCTTGCTGTAGCACAGAGACACTGAGGTAAATATTTTAACAGCCAACCTCCATTTTGTGTGCAGAAAAGTTGTCTCTCCCTCTAGACAGGACTCCTCTTTTATTTAGCTTTATTTATTTATTCTGCTCTTCCTTAATATTTGTTGAGTCATGCCCAGAGCAGCTTTATAGAGGCAGGGTGGCAGATTTACGGCAGCCAGGCCGCGTGGCGAGAGAGAGAGAGACCGGCCCCTTATGGCGAGCTAGGGAAGATGGAGACAGAGAGAGGTTAAGAGAGAGAGAGAGAGAGAGAGAGGGAGGGGGGAGGATAGGATTCAGTGTGGGCTGGCGGAAGGGCAGTAAAAGTGTGGCCGTAAGCAGGGGGATAAATCTGTAACACTGCTGGGAAACACAGCCCTGCTTTATCTCCAAAAGTCTACCGCAACCAACACTGCTCTGAGCCAGGGGCCTGCCCGTACACACACACTCACACATACATGGTACATAAATGAAACACTTATTACGCTACAGTGCATGTACAGCAGACCTAGTAATATGCAAATGGGTGAATCATATATAGGGTAGCAGGACAGCAGGATTTTGAGGAGGAACGAGGAACATAAAATGGAGTACAGGAAGGGACCAAGATGGGGGGGGGGTAGCCTGGCGAGACCAAGATGGGGGGGTGCTGAGCAGCCTCAGCTTCAGCTTGACTTCGTCGCGAGAATCAGTCTGGAGAGCTTGGAAGTTGCGTTTCAGGTCAGTAAACAACAGATCTGCTGGTTCACAGGTTCATTCCATCACATGTAAATACATTTGTATATATACAGATATCTGTGGTCAGGTTAAGTGTCGGGGGAAGGAAGGATTGTTGCTACAACTGTTTGGATTGCCTCTTCTTCTGCAGCTCTACCACCATTTTGAAACACGATTGACTTCAACGTCTTCTCACTAACCCACTCTGATTGGATTGCCAGCAGGGTAGCTGTGAAAGCGCTAATTTGAGCAGGCTTTTACGAACTATAATTTCAGCAAAAAGAAATTGAGCTGAGAGCAATAGTCGGGCGGAGCCAGGCTTGTGTTCTTAGGCTACCTGTCAAATCTGCCAAAATAATAGCAATCTCCCAGGGTGCAGGCATACAGTGTATGGGAGCAGGAGATGATACTGTGATTGTGTGGTGGCTTATGTCAGTGCAACCACATGATTGGTTAAATAGGTTAATGCTTGGCAGTTGAAAAGCAGACGATTATGATGTTATTATTTTGATATTTTCCCCAACTGCCATATAGAGAGCCAAAGTAATGAACCACATTATGGGACATAAGTTCTAAAAAAAATATGTATGGTAGTCAACGGCAAGAATAACATAATTTTTAGATCCCGTTTGCTTTGTGACACAAAGTACACATATGTTTGACTATTTCAAATAAAATTCTTCGAGTCAAGAAAGTCTCAGTTTGTCGTGCATTTGTTGAAGTACTGTGAAAATATGTAATTAATAAGACTACAAACCTAAGTCTCATGATGCTTTTGCACCACAATCCACAAGCCGGAGATAATTGTTTATGTCAAGAATGTTGTAGTTTGTTGTTTCACAACAAACTACAACATTCTTGACATAAACAATTATCTTTAAAGACAAACATCATATGTGTACTTCGTGTCACAATTCAAACGGGATCTAAAAATAATGTTATTTTCGCAGTTGACAACCATGCATATTTTTTCCAAACTAAGGTCTCATAATGCATTTCAGAATTCTTCCATAGAGCTCTATTCAGAATTGGCATGTCTCGTCTATATAGTGTCTCTGGTACCACGTATCACGTCTTGCAGGGAGATGAACTGCTGCCTGGAGGGAAGCTGTGGAGGCTGTATTGCTAGCTTAACCCAGGGCAAGACGTACTGCACACTCACTCTCACACACACGCACACGCACGCACACACGCACACACACACACACACACACACACAGGATAGGCAGAGGCCATCCCCTGCAACTTCCCAGGAATGCAGGGATGAATCATGGGGGGAGGGGGACATTCCCTTAGGCATGGGAGAAAGATCCTTCCACACCTGCTATATTTCACACACACACACGCACACACACACACTTTCTCTCAAACACACAATATACACACATATAGGGATGGCATCGATACGATAGTGAGATCGGAAATCGGTCCGATACTAACTTAAATAGCTGGATTGGTATCGGTGACAATTGGACGGTTGTAACCGATCCATGGGGCTAATCCAATTCAATTAATTTAGACGTGTAGGTCTACTGTCAAGCACCAGCCATGTCTAACCTACCCAGGCCACACTATCAGCAGCAGGTTAATAAAATGCATCTAAGTCCTAGAATAGAAATTCGCTGTCATTTACTTTGCAACTTAACTTAAACCGCAAACTCAAACTTAACTCAAGCACACACAAACACATACAGTATAAACAAACACGCATATACACACACACACAGATCGCATCGTTACTCTGTATCGGCCGATACCAAAAGTATCTGTATTGTATCGGGATTAAAAAAACTGGATCGGGCTTTCCCTACACACATACACACACACAGAGACTTGTGATTTGTCTTTGACATGTACATCACACTCATACACACAAACTCAAGCACACGCACGCACACACACACACACACATAAACACATACACGTATACATGGAATCACGCCCACGCGCACACACACAAACACAAGCACACACACACACACACACACGGCCCTCTGTACAGTAAGGGATGTGGGGAGGGAGGGCGTAATTGTAACTGATAGAGGATTTCAGTGACCCCCAAAGCCAGCAGATGGAGGCACTCTAGTGGAAAGGAATTAGAATCCATTATTTCAGAGAGCAGGAACCACTGGCTCACATGCTCAGGGCAGGAGAGGGCACACACACCACAAACACACACACACACACACACTCTATCTGGACACATACACACACACACACGCACACTATACACACAGATGTAATGCAGCTATGCAAACTACAGTTACATGCTCACACACACACACACACTCTGCAAACTACAGTTACATGCTCACATACACATACACACTCTGCAAACTACAGTTACATGCTCACACAGTTGTGTAGCAGTGTATGTGCACACACAGGCACACAGGCAATGAGCAGGCAAATAGGTATACCTGTACATTTACAAAGTGCACACACACACACACACACACACACTTCACACTTTATGGACAGTAACCATTAGCAACTGACTGACAGGTCAGTTATGCTGACATCCACTGTTTCCCCAGCATTTGGAAGCTGTGAACTTGCGTGTGTGTGTGTGTGTGTGCGTGTGTGTGCGTGTGTGTCTGTGCGTGCGTGTGCGTGTGAGTGTCTGTGCACTTACATGACAAGCTGAGAGCACTCGCCCCCTCTCTCTCTCTCTCTCTCTCTCTCTCTCTCTCTCTCTCTCTCTCTCTCTCTCTCTCTCTCTCTCCTCCACCTCCAACATCACTACTCCATCCGTCAGCTGGTTGAAGTGACAGAGTGGAACTACAGCAATGTACGTGTTGACACGGTGAGCCGTTTAGAACGCTTCAATGGCTACTCTAACCTAAGCTATCCCATGGAATGTCACAAGGCTGATACAGAATGTTCTGGTTGGATGTCGTGGAACGCCGAATATAGAGTGTGTTCCAGTGACGTGCGTGCGGGATACGCTGATGAGGTTTTAGCGATGTGTGGATACAGCACATATATACAGTGGGATATGCATTTTAGCTGTTTGTGACAGCTATGGTCATACACATACAGTAGCGTGTACATTTCTCTGGCTCTTACCTTTAACTCTCACTGGCTTCAGGTGTTGATCTTTGCTTGCTGGGGGATTTGTCATTGAGGATGTGAAGGATCTCAGCTTGTCTCCCAGGGACTTTTGTAACCAAGCAGAATCGCTCTAACTAAGACACATCCTCTCTGCAACACCTAGTTGAGACACCTGACGTTTCCCAGGAGACGTCTGAAATATCTGTGTGTGTACGTGTGCCTGTGCGTGTGTGTGTGTGTGCGCGTGTGCGTGCATATGTGCGCTGTGGATGTTGCGTGGCGTTGTGTGTTTTCACTGTTTTATTCAAGAGAAAATAATTTCTACAGAAAAGTGAATATTATCTTCATGAAAATACTGTTAAAAGCAAAGCACCTGTATACAAATGCATGCATTGCTTTAGCCATAACTGGCTGTGTCTGCTAGATATGTTAATGTTTATGTAATCAATCGCACAAACAAAGTAATTACGTTGAACTGTTTAAGGTCCTGTTTTCTGGTGCTGTCCAATTTTGGTAGCATATCCAGAGTGAGCTAGTGCTAAGCAACCCGTGGCGACCGGCTTAGCAACCGGCGTGTCAGCGAAACAAAGCTAAATGTTTAAGTGTGTGAACGGTCATCATTAATCACCGGGTCTGGAGCCGAGAGGAGAAGCCTACAGTATGATAAATGAACTAACAGCGCTTCTGCATAACAGCGAAGGGTGGCGGTATTTGGAAGAATGGGATAATACACAAAATGGAAACAGTGGAAATGACAGTGTGGTCCAAAGTGGACCACACTGTCATTTGTCTGTCCCTGTTTTGAAGAATGAATCAAATTAAAAAATGAAGGTCTACCGCAGGGCTGTTCAATCCTGGTCCTGGAGGGCCGCTGCCCTGCATGTTTTAGATGTATCCCTGCTCAAACACACCTGATTCTAATGAATGGGTCGTTATCAGGCTTCTAACGACCCATTCATGTGAATCAGATGTGTTGGAGCAGGGAGACATCTAAAGCATGCAGGGCAGTGGCCCACCAGGACTGGGGTTGTAGAAGTACCTGATTACTTTTTTTAGTACGCACAGAAAACGGTAAGATAGCGAAATGCAAGACATTTGGTGAATTTGGCAAAAGGTTTATTAGCTTACAATTAGCTTACAATTTCAGACAGTACCTTTAAGTGTCTTATGGGTCATGCAGTTTGTGTGTGTGTGTGTGTGTGTGTGCGTGTGAGTGCGTGTGTGTGTGTGTGCACACCAATATTAATGAACCACTTATTCATTAAGTAGAAATGTCTGGTACTACCAGTACAATGGTTCTTCAGTGTAAACTGCGGCTTCTTTGCGGAGAAGTAATAGTTTATTTTACCTCACCTGCCTTGGAGTGGTAGACAGCTAACCAGAGCAAAGGGTCATCCACGAGCGCCGGGCTCCAGAGCGCGGGGCTGCAGAGCGCCGGGCTCGCCTTCGCTCTGGAGCCCGGGACCCAGGGACGAAAGGGCAGGTCTCCTAGCTTTTCACTGGCTGTGTGGCCTCTTCTGTGTGTCTCCTGGCCTCCATCACGCCAGGCAGGGAGTGACAGGGTTATGGATATCATCCCGTTGTTGGAATAAATATCAGCCTGGCACACACACACACACACACACACACACACATATACATGTTCACGTACACACACGCACATGCCCACGCAGACACGCACGCACACACGCACACACACACAGGCACGCACACACACGCAGACACGCTCGCACACCCACACACAGAGAGGCTGACACACACATAGACCTATACACACACACATGCGCACGCACGCACACACACAGACTGACACATGCAGACACACACACACGCACGCACACACACACACACACACAGGCAGGAATGTAAAGACAGACAGGCGCACATGTAGAGCGCACACACAATCAGTATGTCGTTGTCACGCCGCGGATATGCAGGAGAATGATACAGAGAGATGAGTGTGCTGGGGGGGTCATTTGAAGGGCATAGAGAGAGGGTGGGGCTGGTGGATGCTGGCATGGCACGCTGCACTGGAATGACATGCGTGAACTGCAAAACAAGCTGGGGAAAAGGCAGCTTTGCCATTCACTTTGAAGCCTGACCCACTTCTGTCTTACATAACCACAGAGCCAAGCAAAACAAGTGCTAGAAATCCCCCAAGTCAGTACCCCCCCCTTCCACCACCCCTCCAACACTGACGTAACTATTGGTCACGTTGGTGCCAATGAGGGGGGGGAGATGATGAGAGATGAGAGGCGATGGCTCAGCAGTATGAGGAGGGAGGGACAGCAATGGAAGAGGGAGGAGGGGACGGTTCAGCATTCTGCACTGGTTACTATATCTCCCTCCCCCCCTCCCTCTCTCTATCCTTCTCCCCTCTCTCTCGCCACTTCCCTCTCTCTATATATGTCTCTGTCTCTCTCTCGCTCTCTCTCTCTCTCTCTCTTTCTATGTATCTATCAATCTCTCTCTCGCTCTATCTCTCTCTTTCTCCCTCTATCTATCTATCTATCTATCTATCTGTCTATTTCTCTCTATTTCTCTCTCTATTTCTCTCTCTCTCGCTCTCTATTTCTCTCTATCTATTTCTCTCTCTATCGCTCTTTCTTCATTCTTCATTCTGTCCCATATTTGCTGTTACATAACCTAATCTCTGTGGGTTTCTGTGGCTGTGGACTGGCTTTCAGAGGCCAACTGGGGCAACAAAGCCATATTTTCACACGTTAGCTACAGGAGACCCTTGTCAGCAAGTGGCTACAGTACCCACTAATTTGGCTGTTAGCTTTCGCTTAGCTCCAGGCTTAGCTTTAGCTTAGCTTTAGCTTAGCATTATCATCTTGTGATGGGAAATATACATGTCATATGACAGTCAATTCTTGTAATGTCACCATCACCCACAGCAGCTCATGTTGCTATGGAGATCAACACAGCACTGGACTTCTGCCTTAGGGAAAGTCAACATGTGTGCGTGTTCGTGTGTGTGTGTATTCATCTCTATGCTTGTGCATGCTTGTGTGTATCTCCGGTGTGTGTGAGCAATGAGCATCCTCCCACGCAGCTGTATGCGTGTGTGTGTGTGTGTGTGTGTGTGTGTGTGCGCGTGCGTTCGTGCGTGTGTGTGTGTGTGTGTGTGTGTGTGTGTGTTCATCTCTAATTGCCATCCGCAATCTGCATGCTGAACACAGTGAGTAATTCAAGCAGCCCAGTATGAGGTAAATGACTGAGACTCATTTACATGTGTGTTAATGCTCTCTCTCTCTCTCTCTCTCTCTCTCTCTCTCTCTCTCTCTCTCTCTCTCTCTCTCTCTCTCTCTCTCTCTCTCTCTGCAGATAGTGGTCAAGCATTATAAAGCTGAGCGACTAAATCAAAACACTTTAAGAGTACTATAAAAACATAAGCAACACGCAATAATTGCTGCATCTTTGCATAATCTTCATGGGCTTGCTGCGTATTTTATATTTTCAGCCAGATGATTATTTGCAATTAGGACCTTAGTTTGCCTGATTGTGATTGGCCGGCGTTTACTGTATTCTGAAAGTGGACACATTTTGCAGTAAAACAATAAAGGCCACTTGCAACGCAGAAAGCAGAAATGGATTTATTTAAGTTAGTGTGCACCCTGTGCAAAGGGTCTGTTATCTCCTCTGCCCTCTTCCCCTCTTCCTTTCTTAACCGTTCTCTCCACCCTCTGCACTGTGTTATCAGTGTTAAACAAAGGAAGGAGTTTTTAACTACTAGCTTTACTTTTCTTAATAACCGCCTTCCGCAGGGATAATTACATGCTGGAAACAAAAAAAAAAAAAAAAAAAAAACCTACAACACTTTGTTACTAAGCAACCAGCATGCAGCTGGGGTTTGGTGTGTGAGCACAAGTGTGAGTCTGGACTTGCTTCTGAGTGTGTGCGTGTGTGTGTGTGTGTGTGTGTGCGTGTGTGTGTGTGTGTGTGTGTGCGTGTGTGTGCATGTACCGTACCCTCTCTTATCTTGTTACATGTTATTTTACAATCAGATCTGCTTAAAACAAATATGATTGACCATTCCTATGGCCTTTTTCCATTGCACGAGCAGGCTCGGCTCAGCTCGGC
>JAODUK010028815.1:0-23480 GCA_027564635.1 Typhlichthys eigenmanni
TTTTGTGTTCACAGTTTAGAGGAAAGGAGAGCAGCTTTCAAGAAATGTGTCTTAGCAATCGAGAAAAACTGTAATACGGTCAAGGAGAGATGGCAGTGCCATGGGTACAAACCCATATACTGTATCGTCCCACAGCATTGCTGTATCTTAGAGGCATTGCAATGGTGCAATTCCTGTCACATCAATGGAGAGCTTCTTCGCTTTGAGACGCATAAGAAATTGGTCACTATGTGTTCACACAAGGATTTATGTGTGTGAAAGAGAGAGGTGTTAGGATGGAGAGAGGGAGAGGGAGAGAGAGAGGTGTTAGGATGGAGAGAGGGAGAGAGAGAGAGAGAGAGAGAGAGGTGTTAGGATGGAGAGAGAGAGAGAGAGAGAGAGAGTTTGTGGGACAAAGCAGAAAATGGAAAAATGTGTTGAATGTATGTATGAGGTTTTCAATTCCTTGCCAGCAAGACATACTGAGAAACTGAGAGAACACAGAACTATAGAAGAGCAGAGTAGGAAGGGTTCATACAAGATTTAGGTCATAGATTGCCCACAGGGATGACATTGTGTGTGTGTGTGTGTGTGTATGCGTGTGTGTGTGCACGCTCTGTACGTGCATGCACTGCGGGTGCAGACCTGTGTGTGTGTGTGTGTGAGGGAGAGAGAGAGAGCTGTTCTCCTAATGACTGAATGAAGGCCGTGGCCACGCAGAGGAACAAAGTGGTTCACACATTCAGCGCTAAAAGGTCAACATAAATCAACACAATGCATCACACCCAAACACCGGACCAACAATAGAGCTCTAATCAGCTGCCCAGTCATTGTGGGAATTAGTCCTTTACATGCGGCTAGCTCGGTGATGAACTGAGGCGACGCCGGGAGGGAAGATAATACACTGCCGCTGCTGTTGTGAGGTTACTAATGCCCACGCGGGATTGGCATTGATGAATGAGATTCCTGGGCAACGGAGAGACGTATTGAGCGCGGGGTTAAAGAGAAAGGAGGCAGAGAATGTAAGGAGGCAGGCAAGGTGATTTAGCTAGGGCTGAGTGAATAGGCTCCTCTGATCGTTACTATTTCTAACGCCTTTTGTTACTTCGGGGCTCCGCAGCGTTTCCGTGAATGCAGTGGACGATTATTGCTACGCCAACGCCCCGGGATCAAATGGGTAATCTTTATAACAACCCCTTTCTCTTTGCCTCACTGCACTTTTTATGCACTTATTCTTCTTCTCCGTGTGTCGTACTCAACAAAGGAGTGCTTTAGGAGGAGGAGTAGGGAGTGGTGTCAACCACTTCGGTGCGGGAGGGGCGTGGCGGCTCCATGGGGTGGCTTGGTGTCAGTGGCGGCTTTTTTCAGAGGGCGTAATTTTGGGAGTTATGATAGTCATTATTTACAGTACACTTCATTCACTGCATTCTGGTGAATTCCGAGCCTATATTCATACTTCAAAGGCGCTATTACATAGACTTAATATTAGGATTTTCTAAAACTATTTCCAAATATGTGGTTTACTTTTCAGTAAGTTATTTCTGTTAGGGCACCATTACAAAAATACCCATCTTGAACGGTGTATATTTTTATTTAGTCCAACTACTGAACAAGCATCAGGCTAGGGAAGCGCACGTTTAATAATGCAATTTCTAAGATGTTAAATATTGTAGACCTATTGTACATAAATTATGACGTACAAAGTGCTCAATCATTTATACACTCAAGTTCAGGGGAAGAATGAAAACCCACTCTTTGTTTCTTCACACCCAATTGCAGTTGAGGCAGCTCATTACTAATGAAGGTGGACAAGGTAGGAGCAGTGGATGGAATGAGGCCGTGGCTAACCGGGCCCAGGTATATCGGTCCTTAAGCAACACCTCCGGGACCTCAAACTCCACATTACACGCCTCGCTGGCTGCGCTAAACAAGCACCGCTCGTCATCACCGATATACCTCATCGTTACTCACGCTGGAGAGACAACGTTGAGAGCAACATGAGCACACATGAGTGCAAGTTGTGTCTGCGGGACTCATTTGCCAGAAACAGCTAAGATATTTGAAATGATTCCAGGAATATTTACTGTATTTGCCGTAATTAGTGTCTTACGCGTGTGTGTCAGATTGGGCGCAGGTGAGGAGAAGATGACCGCGTGACCCCATCAGAGCACAGCCAGTATTGGAATTGTGGGTCTGATGTTCCAATGTCAAAGTTTGTTATCTGCCAACGATTAATAATATAATGAAGATAAGACAAAAAATAATTTCATGCACCATTATTGTCAATATAGCTGTCAAATGTGCCAATATCAATACGTTACAATTACTGTAATTCACAGTAAAAGGTAATCCTGCTTTCTTCTCAAGAGATCCCCCAATGGATTTCATGGTGATTAGAAACAAAACCCAAAACCTGCCCAGGTATTATGAATGTATAATTTACTATACTACAGAAAATACCATTCTTATAACAGGAAGTTTTAAGATTGCATAATAATACCAGATTTTAAACCCTATACCATATGCCTTTAAATGTAAAATAAATGAATAACTCCAAAGGTAACTGAGGTAGGCGATTACATTGAATCCAGCTCACGCCAGACCATGTGTATATTTCAGGATACTGCATGACACACTTATGCTGTTAAAAAGGAAATCTCTTCTCAAATTGACCTCATGGCTATTCTGAGGAGATTAGAGCACCTTTTCAGATCTAAAAATGGTGATCGCTTAATGAGCATGATGTCACCGGGCAGAAATACTCTCTGTTTCATCTGGGAAGCCACACGGTTGCATTTATACTCGAGCACACACACTAGAAGACTGCTGGAAAAGACGATTAAATCACCTCTGGAAACAACATTACCATGAAGAGCTCAGCCTGGAGAGTTCCATAACAAAGGTGTCGATTTTCACTGGGGGAAAAAATAGTTGTTTCTTCCTTTCAAAGCTGTTGTAGTGTATTGTGGTTTAGGTAAGAAACATAATCCCTTTAATCTCCAGGGGCATTTTTCTGTTAACAGACAACAGTGGACACTGACTGGGGCCATCTCACAACAATACCCCTACTGCATATTAATTCAGTATTGTGTTCGAAGGATAGCAGGCTACTGTAGCAAGGATAGCATGCATGCTCAAATAATTATCTTTATAAAACCATTGGTTTTAACAAATTTATTACACAAATACTGAAAATGTTTGGTGTAGGCTACGCTGTAGGCAGGGTTAGTCATTCTCGAGAAGGCTTGCTAATTTTACTTTGAGTTAAAATCAAAACAATAACACTCCGTGGCGCAGCTCCACACATCGAAACGCACTGTGAAGCAAAACGTAGTACTTTGGCTTGTTGATCTGAGCAGTGTTCAGTTACTATTTATGCAGCCAGGGCTGTTTAGAGGTCATTTTTTTCAACACTCAGAGAACGGTAACATAGCAAAATACGCTGAAATATTTGGTGAATTTGACAAAATGCGTATTAACTTACAATTAGCTCGCAATAGCGGACTATACCTTTGCACTGTAAATCATCATTTACAATATGTCCATAATTGATGTTTCAGGGGTGCTTAAACCTGAAAAAAACTGAAACTTGAGTGTAGAAATCTGAAAATGCACCATCTTCTATTATTTACCACAATTCAAACTAAGCAAATCATGTAAATCCTTAAAACCTTGACTGTGTTGATTGGTTGATTAATTCATTGATTAATAACATCCAACAGGAGTATCAAGAAGAAACACCCCCACCCCCAATTTTAGAGAGCTGAGGGCCGGTAAAAGGAAAGGATTCAGTTCAGCTTCAGCTATGAATGCACTGGTGATACCCGGGGCCTTGTGCAGAGTTTCACTTCAATAAATGCACTGATGTTATTGATAGCGTGGGCTTTGGCGAACGAGCATTGGAGAGTGTTTACTTTCATTACTGAGGTTGGGCATGGAAGGAGGTTGTGATGATTAATACTCCCGCTCCTCGAGAGAACATGAGTCTGAGTGATGAAGCCTCAGAGACAGATTTCAGAGATACAAAGGCTGGAAATGATTGCTGCTGCAAACCAGCTATACAGGAATCCAGGGTTCAGGCAATTACACCAATAGCGTTGACTAGTAATTCTGTTTATATTTGGACACTGTGAAGGATGTTGCTGAACTGAGCTTTTAGCAGCATGCAGCTAGAAAACCCAGTCCAATCACTTAAGGAAAGGCATGCCTCCTTCACCCACCTAAGGAAAGGCATGCCTCCATCACCGACCTAAGGAAAGGCATGGCTCCTTCACCCACCTAAGGAAAGGCATGCCTCCTTCACCAACCTAAGGAAAGGCATGGCTCCTTCACCCACCTAAGGAAAGGCATGCCTCGTTCACCGACCTAAGGAAAGGCATGGCTCCTTCACCACAGACTCCAAGAAGACTCGTATTAGCAGAGAGAATCTAGCAAAGTGAGAGGTTGCTGTGTGCGGCACTTTCACGTTTGACTTTTGGAAGGGGAGGTACACGTATTTCACCATAATATTGCCCATTATTTCTCTCTTGGTGGGTTAATGGGTATTCGGAGTATACATTCATTCACAAATACCTATGAACAATGTGAGACCACAACGATATTTCTGCAGCAAACAGTTTTGGGAATGTTTCAGGCCATGCATGGTAGATTTATCTGTCTGTATGCTACATACGCTCGGCCTCCACAGCATAATGTTGGTGATGTAAGGCAACACGCCCACTCACGGGACCGGAACGGTTCCATTTTTGCTCCCACAGCAATGCATTGTGTTGCTCTATCGTTGTTACATTCCATCACATTTGGTATTAAGTCTCTTCCTGCACATGTTTAATGCCTGTTTCGCTCCCTGATAGCTTTCCTTCACTGGATCCTTTCTTCTTGGTCGTCATCCATGCTCTCTCCTTCCTTCAGCTCCTCTCCCTTAGCTCCTAGCTCCCTCTCGCTCGCTGTAGTCGTTGGGGTGTGTCATGCCTCTGATCATGACTTGAGGAGGACAGTAGTCCATTAGAAGTCAAGTGTCTAGAACGAGGACAGTAGGAGGAGAGATTGGGTCACATGCAATCCCTAGAGCCCAGGGCCTAAACAGACACTACCTCAGATTATACAATGCTATACCCACTGTACTGTGGGGATAGCATAGCATGACTAGGCAAAACACATGCAGGCTCCCACAGTCACAAGGTGAGAGGGGCTATAACAGGGTCTGGCATGATAATCTGCATTCTCATATCGTAACATGGAGTCACTGTGTCCCCAAACCCAATATAATGGTACACCAAATAAGCACCCTTCTTTTACTTTTAGGGAATGTCATTGCTATTACCCGGATTAAGCTCACATTGGTTCATTTTAGCGGTGACAAGAAGATACATTATTCCAAAACCCACTGCTGTGGCTTGTCAAAGATAAAATAGTAACTGAGTTTGCTATTGCTATTAACTTGTCTACATTTTACATGTTGTCTCACCCTCACTTTCTCTCAAATTATCATGCAGAAGGCAGGCAGTAGAATGTCTGTTTATCTATTACACATAATTATATCGAACCAGATATCATTATAATAACAGCACATTGTCAAACACAGAAAACGAAAGCCATAAATTTGTGAGATGGAAGTCCTATCTTGCCAACCTCATACAGTAAGACACCACTGATGTCAGATGAAAAACACTTATTGTAGCTCCAGCTTGTAGCTGCAAAACATATTTTTTCAGGTATTCAACATGGCACACGTTTGTATTAGATTAACGGAGATGCATTGTTAAATATATGTCAATTTTTTGCGTTTACTGTTTTTTCCCGATCTGTCGGATCTGTCTGTTCAATGGCAGATAATAAGCCGTTGATTCCTATTAATGTATACAAACGGTTGCTTGCCACGTGTTCACCTGGGAACACAGACACACGCTTATAGCAGACGGGAGCCTAGCTAAAGAGGTTTCCCGCGGCTCTTTCCTCCCTGCATCAGGAGGATGATCAACAGATGTCATCAGCCAAAACCGGGCGGACCACAGGGCGATGCCCCATGGGACAAAGGCCTGCACTCTTCCACAGATGTGCCGGTAATTATGGGGGGAGGGGGGAAGATAAATAGTGGTGTTTTAAGGGAAGATCGGGGGCAATTACAGTGATTTAAAAGCAAGGGAGCGCGGGCCTGAACACACACCGTCTAATTACCAGCGAGATCTCAGATCACAGGGCAAATTGTGACAGATTTGGCATCTGCTCCTCCCCTGCTGGAGCAGTCTGCGTAACCAGAGCGGGGCCCCTTTATATCGTGTTTATTACTTTAATATCTGAAGGTCTTGATTCTGCACGAGGATAATCACACGTTCCTCTCTGTGTGATGCCGCTGTTCGTTGTTACTGTTAATGACTTTGAAGAAGATGGTGATATATTTAGCTGCTAATCACCCAAATTAATCTAAAGTCATTTGGAAATGTTGTTACAGTGTGATAGCTTGCAGAAGTACGTCACGTAGTGTGTGTATGTGTGTGTGAGTGTGCATGTGTGCGTGTGATAGAGAGAGAAAGGTTTATCCACAAGAGGCCAAAACAGGGATATCATTTTGTTTGATTGTTACACTCATCATGTCCAAATGAAGATTAATGAACACATGACGTGAAGATTGAAAATAACAATATTTGCGTTGTATTTAGGGCTCTAATTTGCTAGAGAACGTGCTGTCACGCTACACAGGGCATATTGGCATTTACTAATGAAGGTTGTAAGGACACTACACTGACAGACAGAGGAATCCAAAGACTAGAATGTGATGTGACCACGCAGTGCAGCTGCCTAACTGCTGCACGGTTCAAGATGTTACACGCTGCGATTCTGAACCACACAGTAAGTGAGACAGAACACGTTAGCCAGAGCAGAGAGGGATGCTAATTCCCTAAATAACTTGTTCATTGATTTCAGGCAAGTAGATGCAGTATTGATAGAGTGCTGTTCACCCAACGGACCCCGATCCACCAATAATTAATTGCGGTGGAATGGGAAGGCAGGGCAAGCCGTACTGCATTGCAGCTCGGTCTATTGCGTTGGTCTTTTTCCAAAACAGGCCTTTTCGTTTGGTATTCAAACGGCAACGCTTGTATAACACAACTGCATGGACTGCCTGTTTGGCTCCAGTGGTCTGAAGTTATATTTATGGAACACTTGAAGGCTTCAGACATGTATTCCCACACAGAGCTACTATACTACAGTACAGATGGATAGAGACCACACTTTTAATGTTCTCTTGAACCCGAGATGCTGTTAATATATTGAACAAATATCCATGTGTGTGTGTGTGTGTGTGTGTGTGTGTGTGTGTGTGTGTGTGTGTGTGGAATCCTACTACATCAGGAAGGAACCAAACATCAATCAAAGTCACCAGAGCCAGCTTTACACCCAGCTTTATTAACAGCCCATGTGTATTCATTTGATGAAATCGCTGCCATTTACTAATACCGTCCCTCATTACTCAAAGTAAAGAACTCCTCCAGGAGACAAATGCTACAGTGAGGGTCCACAGCGATAAGATCCCGTATAAAGGGTCGGGATTATTCTCTCTCCTTGACAATCTGTAAATGCAGACTTCGCAGCTCAATAGCGCGATGCACATTCAAATGATGTGTTAATTCCCACGCCCGCACGTCCCGGCTAGGGCCGACTGACATCCCAACACTGCGAGAGAGAGATCCAAAAAAGTGAAGAGTTGTCTGTGGTTTATAAGCTCTGTTGCGAGCTCGGGGGCCCTGGGCTCACATCCAACAACGCTGCCCAGATGCAATGCATGATGGGAGCAGAAGGCCACATGACACCCGTATTCATTTCTTGAGTCATTCCCAGGACTTCAAAAAACTCCATCTGCGTTTCTTCCCCTAACAAGCCTTCTAAACATCCACCCAAAGTCTCTAGTCGCTGCTCCTTCTCCATATAAATTAATGTATTTATGTATTTGCTTGTTTTATTTAGCATATATTGTGAGAAACGGAGTCAGAGCAGCTAAAGGGCAGTGTGTGAGTTGTCTAGCGTATGTTTAACATGTTTTTATTTTCATTTTTTTAGCACTAGCCACAGGTTTAAGCAGGTGGAAAACACACACACACACACACACACACACACACGCGCGCACACGCACACACACACACACACACACACACAAACAGGGCTTTAGATCAACAATTCTCCTATCTTACTCATCGCTGGGGGATAATGTGTAGGTGGCCCTCTGAGCAATAACTGATCCTCCACGAGAGAGAGAGAGAGAGAGAGAGAGAGGGGGGGGGGGAGAGAGAGAGAGAGAGAGGGGGGGGAGAGAGAGAGAGACAAGAGATCAAGGGAGGAATGAAGAGAGAAAGAAGAAGAATGTGAGGAAATTTAAGAATATTAACTGACCAAAGCAATTGACACCTTGTTTGGCCTTAGGTGGTATTTCAGCTAGAGTTGTTGCTTACAGTATGCACAGTAATAAGGACATTAATAAAACTATGCAGAAGTCTATTTTTGAGTTGAACATAAGGGTGTTAGTCAGGTGGGCAGCACAGCTCTGAACACACTGTGAGGACACCATGGCAACAGTGTTCGGATTTGCTTTGTGTGTGTGCGTGTGTGTACTGTACGTATGTGTGTGTCTGTGTGTGTGTGTGTGTGGTGCATGTGTGTGTGTGTGTGTACGAGCGTGTGTGTACTGTATTGTACGTATGTGTGTGTGTGTGTGTGTGTGTGTGTGTGTGGTGTGTGTGTGTGCGTATGTGTGTGTGTGTGTGCGTGTGTGTGTACGAGCGTGTGTGTACTATACGTGTGTGTGTGTGTGTGTGTGTGTGTGCGTGCACGCGCGTAAAACTGCCAAAGACTCTGTGGATAAGATTACCCATAATCAGAAAAGAGGGATCAATGGGTTCAATGGAAGTAACCATACACGTATTAACATTACGTGATTTCTCTAAACCAATACACTTTCACATACATACCATGAAGGGTGTGCAGGGTGTTGCACTGTAATGTACTTTCAGCCATTTGTTTTGATTGGTTATTATTAGATATGTGTCATTTCCTTGAACAAGGAGGGTTTAGCTGGCAGCTCATCAGTGTGCAAATGCAAACTTGTGAGAACGGTGAGAAGGAGCAGAAAATGATATAGAAGGAAAAAGATGATTCAGTGGCTAGTGGCTATATGGTAACACATTATTGTACAGCTTCATTAACTTGTTCAGTATTCCTTCGTCAAGAAGTCAGTCCTGAAACACACAGAAACAAAGCACACCAAAAACTATGTTAAAAACGAACTGAAAAATTCATCGTTCACACGATGTGGTTTAAAGGAATGGTGTTACGTTGTGGGCGGTCAATCACTCAAAGCGATAAGCCCGTCAAAGGCGTGAATTATTTAGATTGATGTATTTAACAGAGAGTACAAGCATGATTTGGATAGAAGCCAACTCCACAATTGTCCTTGAGGTCAGATAGACTGAAGTGAAACTCTACCTTAGCATGTCTGTAACCCTGGGTTGACGATGTGCACCGTCAACAAATGGAGAGAACCACCGTACAGCTAGTTGGTCCACTGAAAGTCATGACATGACTTTGTCCTTAACAGATTTTGTCTGGAGAGGATATTCCTGCCTCACTGGAACTCAATGGCACCAGAAAAGCATCTTTATAATACACGACACCATTACAATCAGTCAGTCTGTAACTGTCCATTACAGCTTTTATGCCCTCTCTTTGTCTCAGTCTGTCCTGTCCTGTCCGGTCTCCATGTTAGCTGTCCCATTCTCTTCCATATGTCCTTCCCCCTTCGCCACTGTCTTCCTCTTGAGCTGCTAATCTGTCACCAGGGGTGTTTTACGCACCTCGCTAAAGCCGTAGCATGCCTTAAAGGAGACTTATTATGTAATAGTCGTTCTGGAGGGTCTTACCAACCCACAAAAGTTGAAATCTTTTTGGTGGCCTATGTGGTGCCGTAACCTGACTTAAGTCTCCGTTCAAATCATGTCTACAAGCCAGATAGAGATGATGCGAGCCTTTCCATGATAATTAACGTTTTCCTCCTAGCCTGAGCGATTTCCATAAAGCCAGCTAAGAAAAGTGGGGATTAAAGTTCAAAGCCTGTCTTGCATGAACCTAACAAAACAGTTAAGACTAAAAGTGGTTCCATAACGCTCAATTCAAGTTCACACAATCCGACTATTTCGAGACAAATAGTCTAATAGTTCAAATAGTCAAGATAATTGCATGTGCACGCTATTCTTTAAGCAGTCCCGATAGGTAGAACATAAATTAATTGATATGACATGCAAATAGCTATGGTGAAGACAGAGAAGCGATACATTCACGGAGCAGCAGTTATATAAAACACATGAAGAAATTAAACATATAATTACCAATAAAGGTCATATATAAATATAACAAGAGACGAAGAGAGCAAGAAGTTGCTGAACAACTGAATGCAAAAGCATACAATATTTAGGCCCAAATGTTTTTAGCAATAACCTAATCTAATCTTCGACACAAAACATTCAACCCGTTTGTAAACTAAGAATAGAAAACATGTTATGTAAAAATCTCATAAAAGAAAAGCCTATGTTAAATTTCAATTGCATCTCACTAATTTCTATAGGCCTATACATTTTTTCTTACTTTTTATAATGCAAAGGTTGGTGATAGAAACAGGTTGCAGTGACCCCCTATGTGTTGCTAATTAATGTTGCTAATTGGAATAGGGCTCTGGTTATTATCAGGCAAGATGAGGCTAAGCAAACCCATTCAATTTAGTTCCACAGACCATACCTTCCACTTTGTAAACACATCATATGACATATATTTCGGCCTATCATGATAATTACTAGATCGACTTATTGTGCAATATATGGACATGACCTCAATAATTGTTCAGACGTCAATAATATTGCCTGTTGTATTTACATGCGTTGCTGACATAAGAAAGTTAGCCATGCTGTGCTGCATCTGTGCTCTCATCTGCACACACACAGAGCAGGTGAAAGAAATTATTCTCAAGTTTTTAATAGGTGTTTTCCCAGACGACTGCATAATTCCAGCCAACTACATTTGGAAGAATAAATGTGATTTTTTGCGCTTCAAGATTTTTTTTTATACTTTGCCAAGCAATAACATTGGTTTAACCAATCATAATGAACAATTGATGTCACATGACCATAGCGGAACAACATTGTTTACATGAGTCTGACAATAATATTGTTTATCGCAAATATTTCTGGGACATATCGGCCAACAAAAATAGTTATTGTGACAGGTCTACATATGTATAAGTAGCCTATTGGCTGAATATCTGGCCTGTGTTCATTGCGATTGTCCTAATGAACCCTTTTACTATTTACTTATTTGTTAGGCTAATACTGACTTAGAGAATATTAAGTTAAGAGTTAAGGAAAATGTAATTCCGACCGTTGTTGCATTGTCAAAATTAGATACATGTAAATTATTGTATGTGTGTATGGAGATACACACACCATAATGCGATTTGCTATGACATGATGGACACTTTTTGCAGTCACTCTCAAACTTTCTCATGTGCAAGAGTATTTGAGGGTATACTTGACAGTTTAATGCTGTCAGTGTGAATGGTAAAGCATGTATTATGGTCTCTATGGCCTTTCATGGATGTGTGTGCTCGCGTGAGCCTGCATAGCAGCATATTTTTTAAGCAGAGTTACCTTGTTTTCAGCCTGAGGGGAAAACCACAGCTTTGCCCTGATTTACAGTGAAAAAGCCTCTCGTCTGTCAGAGAGAAGCCGGAGAGTGACATGACTCACTGCAGACAGCCTTCTACCATCCCCGACCCTAACAGATACAGTCTCGTACCGTCACTAGTCACATGTCCGACCAATGATGTGTACTCGAACATGCAGCCACCGAAATGACACGATGCAATACGTAAAAAAGCTCCTGCCTTTATTCATAACAATAACAACATATTGATTTGGCCCCCAGCCCAAAAAAAATAAATAAAGAAATGATAGGTGTCGTGTCGGGGTGCGCTTGGCAACCTGACAAACCCGAGTATGCTACGACTAAGTGGGGGTTTCATCATGTTTTCCAATTCCCTGCCTTGCACTCTCCTCTAGTGCCTGCCCTGCCAGACAAGCCGTCTGTCATCTCTCAGTCCATTTAAGTCTCTTCTGGTGCACGAGAACGCCTGTGAGAGCAGCAGGGGCATCTGAGACATGGCACAGAGATAAGGGTTACAGTGCTTAACAGAGTGGCTGTATCTGAACCTCTTGGCCAGATGGCCGCTGTCTGCCAGCGAGAGAAGATACAACTCGCCGTTCGATCACCCCCGCCTTGGTCACACACACGCACGACACACGCACGCACACACACACGCACACACACACACACACACTAAACATAACCCTGCTCACCTTTACTGTAAACATCCATATAAGAGAATAATAATGTAACAGTTATAAACATCTATGAAATAACACTTACTTAAGTTACATTGGTTAATGGGTTGATATGTATAGGCTATGTTATTAACACTGACAAACATGAAGTCAATGGTAGTTTTGCAGTAGTAGGCTATAGCTGACACTATAGAAGAAACATGTTAAAGTTGTGTGTGTTTCTGTCTCCATATGTGGGCTTGTTGTCCTTTCCATTGTTGGCAAACACTGGCTGTGAGATGGCAGCCACGGAGTGCTACAGGCCAGGGAACAGAGAGATGAAGGCTACCCAAGACACCCTCCTCTTCCAGGGGGAGATGTAACGGTCTGCTAGCCCCCAGACAGATGGATGCGCAGAGCTCTCCTCCTGGACCTTCCAGGGAGGAACTGGGTGTCGTGCCCCCCAGGGAGCATATACACAGCTTCCCCAAGGAAGTCGAAAAGCTAGGAGAAGGGCCAACAATGGTTTGGCGCATTTCCCAAAGGCTTTTTATTGTTCAGTTGGGCCTTCTGCTTTGATGGACAGATTTCAATTCAGCGCCCATGTAGCAGAGACCTAGGGCACAGATCAACTTGCTCAGCAGTATCCAAACCAATAACAGTGAGAACAGGTTTGTTCTCCAAACTGGAGAGTGCCTGCGGCTAAACAGAGAGAAGACAGTGACTCGTTACAGCACCGAGAGAACCCCTCTATGTAGTAACATTTTAATACACCTCTTTTAGAAAGTGCAACCAGTTGAAATCTGTTTGATGTCAACTGTAGCATCAAGCTAGACAACAAAGTCCGGCCGTGGTGCAAGACCAGTCTTGTTGCCGTTAAAGGCCATTTAATAAGCAATATTATTTTCACATTTGTGGCAGTGAGGGTGATTAAACTTAATATTTACCCAGGTAGTATGTTAATTAAAAATACCAATCTATGTCACTATCCAATCAACTTCTCATTCAATGGTTTCATGGAGAACAATTCAGAAGAAGGGAAATTTGCAAGATTATTGTTACGCAATCGCAAATGTAATAATGAAGTTAACCTACAAAAGACCCCAGGGCAATGTAACGTGCACAAAATAAATGGTTCATTGTCTGATATAGCTTCAATTAGCTATGGGTTTTCTCCTCTTTAGGAGCAGTTAAAGGGACATCTCCATATGAATAAAAGATGGCCATGTCACCATTACAAGCCTTTGAACAATAATGATTACCTTTAATAAGTGTTAAATGTGGCTGGTCGTTGGCGGATTCAATAGGTAATAATTTGCAAGGAAAAACAAGCTAGCTCATTGAGCTAGAGAGAAAGAGAGAGAGAGAGCGAGAGAGAGAGAGAGCGAGAGGGAGAGAGAGAGAGAGACTTGATCATCCATGGAACAGTAAAAGCCAGATATTTGTAAATGTGTATTGTCTCCGTAATCACTCCTTTTATTGGCAGTAATTCTGAAAACAAGATAACTAACAGCATTTTGCACTGACACAGTGGGTACACCATCAACATTTCAAACTGGCACTTTAAAAATGATCTGAGGCCAAACCTGACATTAAGATGCTTGTTTATAACTTAGGAACATAACCATTATGTGACAGTGGTAATATATAGCAACGCTGTGCTCCAGCTGCTTTTACTGTCCAGAGACGTGACCACAATTGACCTTATTCACACGGCAGCCATCTTCCTTTGACGTCACGCACAGGGTGGGAAATTGACTTCTGATCACAGCCGATAGCAGTGACATCAGGCTGACGTTTGAGGGTTTCCCTGGCGATATCCCACCCTGAGCAATCTTCAGAGGGAGATGGCTGTCGTGTGAATGAGGGGGTCAGGGGTCGCCCATCCAAGCGTGGTATATATAGAACTCAAAACAAGGTCACCCAAGCAACATGCACCTGACTGGACAAGGAGCCAGAGAGCGAACCAATGGACCTTTCGCCAGAGTGTGATTGACAGGCAATCTGACTAATCAGAAGGCCAAAATAGGTTGCTAAGCGCCACACTGTCGGATAAACAATAATCACTGCGTTCTACCGGCTGCAGGCGGTTTTATTTAATTTTAAATTAAATAGGCTACTGATTTAAATGAGAAACTGAAACCGTCAGGTATCTATATCCTGCCGTTTTCAGATTTTCTCCTGTTATTGTTAATGACACAATGTTGGCCGTCTCTGGTGTTAATGTAAGCTCAGAGCCATGTGGGTCAGCTGTCCGACAGATGGGCGCCCATGGACGTGGCTAACTCGCTTCTGGCGAAAGGTCCATTGTAGTCATGATGGCAACCACAGACAGCGCAAGGACATACAGTATACACCACTGAGCCATGTTGTGGGATGGAGGCACCTCACAGTATCATGTGATCCCTGTCATGTGGTGTGGAAACTGGTGTGGCTGCCAGGCAAGTCTTCGTGGCCCCAGTGTAACGGTATAGCAAGACTGTAGCGCTGTACATTAGGTTACGTAGACGTCACTTGCCGACACCTCAAAGAGTGAGGTTTAGGAGAGTGAGTGTAACAGTGACATGAAGTAGCTAAGTAATATAGATATTAGCTAGTAACTCTCCAATAACATATATACTGCTATGGTTAACAGTGTTTGAACTAAGGCTGAGTCTTTTATTAGATTTTGGGTGCAGCTACCATAACTGTATGGGTACGGTATATGGTATAGTGAGTGACAGTAACCAGTTACAGTAGTTACTGATGTATGCATGGTTATATACACATAATAGATACATAGCCTATACATGCCTGTATCTTGCTGTTAGTTGTGACTGCATATCACCAGGATATCAAAGCTTCTACAAAGGGTATTATAGACATTTAATTTTCAGTTCATTACTAAATAATTTCCAGACATTACTGCCTAAGTATGTATCTAATTCACAATTGTTGTGACATAAGAAATGCACAGTAAGATGCATAGTTATTAATATCCAACATGGCTACATTAAAAATATATATAATTTGAATTTTTACGCCAAAAATGCTTAATATTATAAATAAACTTATGCGGCAGTCATGCCTCAGTGTAAAAAGCCAAGCATTGAAATGGGTCCAACAATAACTTTTGCATTAGATTAAATATAGATGTTTAATAATACCCAAGTAAATTACATCAACAGCTAAATAGCCTAGTCTTAACAAAAAAAAATTAAAATAAAGTCAAAGACTGGTGAAGGATAAAAAAATTAAAAATTAAAAAATTAAAATAAGTTTATTGCTGCAAAATATTATCTTCCTTATATGTAGATGAATTGGCATCCTTTGCTAATGACCATCAAACATTATTCTGTACAGTATGCATATAATGTATGTGACTTATCTATAGATCTAAAAATGTACACCAGTAGACCTTTCTAAGCAATTCTGACAAACCATCCCCAATGAATAAATTAAGAAACACTAAAATATTGTCTGACATGATAAAAATGTAAGATTCTTCGATGAAGCCAATAATTTCAACATATTTTGTATCTGTCGTAGTACGCTGCCAAAATTAATTAATTTGCATAAAAAGCAAGCAGCATATCGGCTTTTAAAACAAAGACACTGGAAGCTACTGTATCAGGAAAGTTGACATCATATTTAAAATCTTCTCTTACATCTAATGACTGTGACTAAATTGGTGGGAGATAATAATAATAATAATGAAAAAGTAACAATGCCAGGCTGGGATGTAATAGATTATTAAATGTTACTGAGCAATGAGCATAAAACCATAATGACACTGTTATTATTACTGTAAACATTTATAACTTACGTAGTATATATACAGTACATCTGCTGCTATACTAGATATTTGATTTCTTTCTTCCATTTGTGGCTGTAATGCCAACATTTCCAATCTCTTATCTAGCTAACTAAATAACAGCTACATCGTGAAGTTAAAAAAATGTGAGAAGCTTTTTGTTGTTACTGATCCAGGGTTACAGTTTGTGTCACATACAGAGTTTGACAACCTGGTGTCAGACCACAATACCTTATACGCAACAAAGAAGCCTGCCTGCGTGTCAAGTTACGCTAGATCACTTGTGCTTTACATGAAGGAATGTTCTAGAGGAAACAGACCGGGATTCTATTTCAGACCACAGTTGCCATGACAAACAATTTAGTATTTGTGTGCCTGCTTGGTACCCTGTTGCAAATTAATAGAGGAATCATATATATTCAGAGTATTAGTGAACTACTGTACAAACACTATCCACTGTCCACACACCTGTTAATGACAAAAGGGTGCTACAAATCACTTACAATAAATGATAAATGACCTTTGTGTTCATTTGTAACTCATTGCTACTCCCTTTGGCTGCCAGCTTGGCTCTGGATGCTCTGACGTGGTAAAGGCTCGGATGCATGTTTTACAGTTGTAAAAGGCTGTTTATTCCTGTGACCAAAGTGGGCCGGCCTTACAGTGTGTACAGTGAGGCATTGAAGAAGAGTCGCGGCCATGTTTTTATATGTCACTGCATATATTTTCTTTATATGGGACTAGAACCCAAGCGATGCTAGAGGCCGGTCTGCTGCGACCACAGACGACAGTGAAAGTCGCCATGGTTCGTGAGTGGGTTAAGGGGGTGCAGGGAGAAAATTACGACACAGCAAATTAACTCGGCAGAGTGTGATTAAAAATAATTTTTGTGAAACTAATTTGCACTTACTGTAGCATAAAATGAAGGTTGCTTTGGAACAGTTGGTTCAATTTTCAAAGGACCATCAGGACTTTTGAAAATTTAATGAGAATCCAAATTGCTTCTTTCTCGACCCATATTTGTGACAAACCGACGCCGTCACTGTCTCATAAAGACTAGAGAGCCATACAGAAGCTATGCACAACCACACAAAGAAGGTAGACTATAGGTAACGAGCTTATAGACTCGAGTCTAAACCAACTGAAAAACAAGGAGAAAAAAAGCTAGTTTTTTTCCTCCTCATTAGATATAAAACATGATTTATTATGTAATTTGTCACTACCGGTGCCAAAGTAACCAGATTAACACACAAAGAACATCTCTCACATTTGCAAGAAAGGCAAATCCAGTACTACACCAGAGGTCAATGGTCATGTCATGGCTAAGCCATGGCTGAAGTATGACTAATCATAATCAGAGAGGCTATAAGCACATTATTTTTCACAGAAACCACCATCGTCCAGCACGGCCCTGAGATGTCTTCCATTGCTCAGATGGCATTTAAGAAAAGAATAATCTGTATCAAATGTAATATATCCCTTAATGAATTTGCATGTAATCGTCCATGAGAAAAAGGCTTCTGGCAGTGCAATTCTCATGACAGTGAGTTTTTTTTTTTTTTTTCGCAGCGGAACATTATGCAATCGTTGCCGTGGAGATATCCCACCAGTGTGCATATAGTGCTTTCCACGAGTCGCATGTTTATCTGCGTTATTTTTTTAACTGTGTGCACATGGCAACGTTCCCTCGGGTGGCTGACACTCGGATTGGCCTATTTCAGGGGAAAAGAGTGGATCTTTATTACCTCATCGTGATGGGACGGGCAGCCATTAGGGTGACGGGTGTTCTCACCCTGCCTCCTCACCGTCAGCGCGTGGAAGACGAATGTGAGACGGAGGATGACAGCGGGGAGGCAGAGCGGAATATCATCATCCCTTATACCTCCACACAGTGCTCCTGCCTCCATCCATCAGATCGGAATGGTGTTCTCTCTGTCCGCGCAGCGCCATATCCACGGAGGTGGCGTCTGCCTGAAGTGGCAGGACAGAAAAAGCCGTGACTGACTTTGACCGGTGGTGACAGAGGAGATGGACGCCTGCCTGCTAGGCCGCATTCTGCCTCTCTGAGCGCCTGCCAAAGTATGCGAGAGCGAGAGAGAACTCAACAGCAGCTCTGCCCCCTGCTGGTTTATTAAGGACTCGCTGCGGTGCGGACCCTTGAATGTCAATGACTCTAGACCAGAGGTCCTGGCACTAGAAGAATTGGGCAAACACAGCAATATATATACACTGTATATGTAGCTCCCTAGCAAGCAGAGGGATCGACTCAGTGGCACCCCGAATTAAACTGTAGAATGCTGCTGGCCTGGTGAGAGCTGCATAATAAATGATTAAATCGACTGATTGCATGTTATCTTGATACCATGTCTACTTTTATTCGTGGCTGAAAACTGCTGCGCCAGGAGAGAGAGAGAGCGAGAAGATCCGAGGCCTGTGCAGTGGGCGACCAAGAGAGCGCAGCAGGATAACATGTATCTGCCTCGGGCTGGACACCTACAGTTGAAAGACCTGTCTTAAAAGGGAAGGATATGAAACGCATGGGTTGGGAAAAGAAGCTGTAAAGGGAATGCGTTGGAGGGAAGGGTCTGTAGGGAGTGAAGGGAGCTTCTGCAAAGGGTTTGTGCAGTGTTGTTGTTACAGAAACATATGGTATGGTTAAGCTACGTTATCACCTACAATGGTTTTCACAAGCCAAGATTGTTGACAGTTGTTGATGGTAAAAAAAAGATGAATGTTGTGGATATTTCTTAACTTTTATCATTTTAGTTTTAAATGTATTAGTGATCTCTGACCTTTGTTTTCACTCTGATTGTTTCATCTGCCTGAGGGCAAACTTCTCTGCATATAACATTGTGGAAGTATCCAACAACCAGTGATTCTCTACGTGTGCCTGGCAGTGGCTGCTACCCAGATATGATTTCTATACAGCACTAAAATTCTGGGGAATTAGGTACAAATCAATGCACTTGATTTTAAAATAATAAGCTTTCATTATTGCTAGATTACATTAGGTGACGTTGGGGTCATTTGGAATTTTACATTCTTTAACTTAATGAACTTGCCACTAATTAAGTTAATAAGAATAATGTATTTAGTGAATAATGAAAATTGCGCTTTATACACTCTGACTTCGTTGTTTTCTATATGACATGTAAAAAACAAGTACCAAGCAATTACACATTTTAAAGATACTGCGAATCTTCTGAAAGGTTTTAGTCGTCCTAACATATTATTTCCAATTTGTGTTTTGATGTCTGGTACCTTGTGAAATGCACTGCTAAACAAGAATCCATGAGCGGATGAAGACATCCCTGCATTGGTTCTGCTTTCGTTCACATCTCAGCCATACCGGCATTTTTTATGAAATGTTGCTAGGTTTCGACTCGCGAGGTGGGAAATCGGGGGAGCGGATAAACAGGTTTATCAACCCCTGTTCCTGTTCGCACATTACCCAATTCTGTAAAATGCAGGGTTATATGACGTGTGTGAACAGGGCATTTATATAATACAATTTTGCAATGGGCATGTCAGGGGGTGAGCAGGTAGGGTGGACCCAAAAGCACGACACGCGGGTTCTCCAAACACAAGGGTTTATTCCAGATTAAACCGGTACACACAACACGAGGGCTGACAATAAATGAAGATTCGACAAAGACAACAGAACACACTAGGGCTTAAATACAGGGACACAAGACAGGCCATTGGACACAGACAACAAGCGGCAGGTGAAATCAATAACAAGTAAAACGGGCAAGACCAGGAACACAGGGGAAACAGACTGGAACACATGGGAAACATGGACCGGAACACAGGGGAAAGATGGATTGGCACACAGGGAAGGTAACACAAGGAAGGGAATGCAGGGGAGGCGGACTGCAGGATGTGACAGGGCAGAGCTAAGCTTTGGATCATTGGTTCTGGGTGGTCAAGTCCATTTTAAAGTCAGTTTTATAGTTCTTAATCAAATTGCATCACCTTACTGCTTCAAAGGAATGTACAGGCTCAACTATCACAACAAACGACACGCCAATAACCTGCTCTTACCTCCCCGGGCAAGAAAACAAATCTACAAACCACAGGGGTAAAAAAGGAAGAACCTTCCAGGATAGTTAGGATACAATAGGTGTTGCTAGGGCAACAAGAATAAGAAATTATTTATTAAATGTGAATGATATGCATGACATTGTGTAAACAAAAACTAATACATTGTATGAATTAATTAAGTACGTATTGGAATGGTTGGCCCAATGTAATATTGATAGATGCCACATGACGATGTGTCCTAGACCAAGTTATGGTCTACACACCTTCAGCAGATCTCATCTGAAGCCTTCCTGCCTCCACAGCTCTGGCTGCTATGCAGCCCTCTCTTCTGTGGCCGTCTTTCCACCCAAAGTTAATTTTTAATGACACATTTTGTTATGTGGGTCCACAGGGGGCCCTTAGTGGCTGTGCTCTAATAAAGAGTCTTGCTGCCTGCTCCCTTCAGAGACGACTTCATTAAAATCTCTGTAGGGAAAAAAAAGAGCCATCTTTGAAGTCCTAGATTTGAGTGTTGAACTTTATTTTTCTCTTTCCATCTGTTGCTCTTACGTAAATAGCAATAGTAAACAAAAAATTATATTTACAAGGAGAGATGATCTTAACTCCCCAAGAGATAATTTTTTAAAATGTATTTTATCATATATTCATGATGTCAGTGTTAGTCAAATTCATTATGTATAAACAGTAGAAATACCTAAATAGATTCCTTTACATGTTATGTTTATAAAGGTGCTACATTTGCCAGGTTTACAGAGATACTGAAGGAGACAGCACTAATAATTCAACTATATTTCCTTGGAGTCTTGCCAAGGCACTGGAAGACAGAAATATAAAAAACTAAACTAATATACAAAATCTTAAACCTTCCTAAATACCTGCACATTATAAGTGTTTCGCTTCAAATGATGTCCGACATTGAGAGGAAATACTTTTAGCAATTATCGCACCACCATTTTGTTTTGATGCAAACTGGAGGCACACAAAGCCCATATTTATAAAATGTGATATTGCTATATTGATAATGGAAACGGCAATATCAATAATTTTGAAATTTTTAATATAAACACAAATGTTCTGGGAAAATGCATAAAAATTGATTCAAAAGGAATCAAAACAGGTTTTGTCACATTGGACTGGTACAACAACAGTAATTCCAAGATGGAGGCATTCTTTTTGGACACTAATGTTGTCTCTTTAATCTCCATTGTGTTGTCTTCCTCAGCCACACATCGTACCTTTCTCTCTAAATCGAACACAACTAAGTCACACAGCCAACGGACAAAATAAACAGTGTGATATTGCGATAATGATATTGAGTCGATATATTGTGCACCCCTATCAGGGGCATGGACAGCATATGGACGTGCAGTTCTGTGTCTTTCTGGAAATTTTGCTTTCGCAACTGCTTGATTTAAAAGTACTGTAGGCCTATCTTACACAAATTGATATCACATCCATAACTTGATTATGACAATTATTAGAACCGAGGAGTATGTAGGATAATCCTTATGCAATTATCCCATCAGTAACAAAACAGATGTAAATGGATGTACAAGATTTGTATTTATTGCATTTTAAGGCAACTATTCTGCTGGGTAACTCATAATTATGGATACAGGTTACAGCCTTACCCGGGTTACATCCCATGAGGAATGCAATCTTTATTTATTGCATCATATGCATGCGTGCATGTGTTTGTGTGTGTATGTTTAATAGCCTAACCGTCAGCTATGTATGTTACAGGTTGCAGTACCTGTTTTCAGTGATGTAGAGAGAGCATGAAGTGGTGAAGAGAGGATAGCAATTCTTCTCTTTTGCAAATAAAGCGGTGTGCTTCCCTTCCCCTTCCCTGTCAGCATGAACACCTGGCTACTGCCTGGTTGCTACCGAAATAAAGCAGAAGAGCAGAACAGCAGCCCGCAACTTAGCTGTAGTTGTATTTGTAGCTGTATATTAATATCTCCAGCAGCTGATTGTTGAGAAAGTATTTAGACGGCTTAACAGGTTCTGTCTATCTCCTTTCATCGCATCTACGAGAAGATGTCATTTTCCTTCCCCAAACTTTTCCAGGCATGGAAATAATTACAGTGTAGAGTAATGAAAAGATGGCACAAATGTTATCTGATAGGCGATAATGGCACTGTATCAGGATCTCACTGACTGAGTCGTCATAATCAATTTCTTTCATTTAAGATTCCATCGGTTGCATAATTTCAATAGAGGAACATCCCTTGCGAATACCAAGAACAGCTGTTCTAGCACCGTATTGTATTTGTGTCCGGGTGGAGCTGTCAGTTATAAGCTGGGATGGGGCTGGGGTAAACATCTGACATAATGTGACACAAAATGTCTTGGACTCGCTTGATTGCTTTCTATGAAATATACCCATAATGAAAGAACATTGAGACCAGTAAATAACCACTAATATTTTGAAATGCCATATGGAGTAATTTTAGTTGCTGTTTATGATCAAGGACTATAGCAATTGAGTCCTTGATCGACCGGCTTTAATTTCTAACAATGTTAGCAGTGGTTTAAAATAATAGTTTAATAACAAATTAAGTGTTTAATTTGATATATAATCACTCTACATATATCCTCTGCCTATAATGCTCTTCCCCTCATATACTGTTAAATGTGCCTAAGGCAATCATTGGTCTCTCCTCATTACAACACGCTGCAGCAATGGACCGGAATGACCTACAACATGTTTTAAAACTTGACAGATTTGTATCTGTATCTGCTTTTAGGGAATCCTTGAAAGACGTTTTATATAAGGTCTAAGCTTTCTACTTCTTGTTGATTTTAATTTTGCCTCTCTGTGGTCTTAGAAAGTCACATATGTTCTTAGGCTTAACGCTTATGCATTTACTTTTGGCAATTGTTTGTGTATTTTGTGTCTTAGCCCGCCTGGATGGTTGGTGATGGCATGTGTTGTACCGGTCTGTTTTTCTGTAATGTGTATTCATGTTTGTTTACCTGTAGCCCCCGCCCCATTCACCACATTTTATCATTTTGATTTATTTGTCCACTTCCCCCTCCTCTCAAGAGAAGACTTCATCTTGCCAGGCCATGGTTGCAAATGAGAACATGTTCTTAACCAATTTGCCTGGTTAAATAAAGCAGCAAGCGTGAATAATTATGTAATGGGATGGAAGCTAGACAGATCTGAAGACGCAGTACTGTCAATGGCCACCAGTTGTTTTGTTTCCAAATGTAGAGCAAATCAGCGTCCACATGAATGGAACTGAATGAAATTACCTCAAACATCACCAAATTATTTAAAAACAAAAAATATATACATA
>JAODUK010028826.1:0-23480 GCA_027564635.1 Typhlichthys eigenmanni
TTGGGGGGTATAGGTGTGTGTGTAGCCAGAGGTGATGAGTGCCACCCGTGCATGTGACCGCGATCGTGCCAGTGATTGGATAGGTGCAAGGCTATAACCATCCCCGGTGCAAGGTCCAGGCACCGGGGTGATAAAGCGGCGCTTCTCCTGATGTGCTCGAGGTTACTGGTGGGCTCGCCCTGTGCCCCCGGATACTGTCGCCGAGGGACTGTGCTGCTGTCAAGGGATTCAGACTCCTCCTTGTGCTGGTATTAATCGAGGGCACCCAAGATAACCACTGCACCTTGCTACCCCGTGGCTGTCTTTGAGTTCTGCGTACTTGAATACACACAACCTACCGCCTATTAGGTTAATGTGTATTGTAGCCTAGCATAAAATATATAACAATATATAGCTAAGTATATAGCAACAGTAGATAAGACTATTATAGCTATAGCTATTGTCTTATTGTACTGTTGCTATATATTTGAGAGATTATAGGCCATTGTATTAACAATAACAGCATGATTATACATATGGTTGACTATTGTAATTATGTATTGCTGGAAGCTGCATGCTTATGTAGGTTTATGTAGTTTGTGTGTCTGTTTTGGGGTTCCAACACATAATGCTATAGCCTATTATAATGTCCTATAACAGACAAGTAGAAATTTGCCAATACCTATCTCTTTTCTGGTTTACCTCATTAAAAACAAACCACTGTATGTGTTATCTCTTGGGTTACTCTTTAAAGTAACTGGAGAACTGAGATTCCCTACAGCTAGCCGCTACTGTATATTCGCTTCCTGTACTGTAGCCAAGTGTAGAACTGCATTTTACTTTGCATACATGTTTCTCATCTTACTTTTAATTGTAGGCCTATAACATCGGAACTGTGTTGACGATCACCAGGTTCCATCACATAAAAATGTTAGCTAATTATAGCCTAATGGTTCTCGTTTAGACCACTGACAGCATCGGATAGCCTAGGTATTCCGATAAAAGTTAATAAATAATGGTGTAGACAGCTTCAATCCTATTTTACCTTATGCTACATAAAACAAAAGCACCCTATATTACGCTCGCCTTACCTTATCCATGTGTTCCAGACGATGTGATGATCTGTGGTGTCCTCTTGGGAGGTCCAAGCCGAGCTTCAGGCGTATCTAAAGTGATGGTCAAACACTTTTTTTTCTCATTCACGTCTCGCTAGATTGCCCCTCATGGTTCCCACTCTCACCTAATAACTATATTAATGTGACTAGGCTTCTGCCGTGCTAGTCCGGACTTTACAGACACCAGGTTTGACTGTGTTCGCCTCTGTTGTAGACCCGGTGAGGACTGATAAGGTGCGCTGATTTGACCGTTTCCCCCTTTTAACGGCGCTGCCAAGGAGACGAGGGGGCCGGGTGGGAGGGGCTGGCCCTTTAAGTGCGAGCGTCGTCCAGAAAGTGTTCCACCTATCCGTCCATGGATGTCGCCGTTGCTCTCTGTAGCATAGCCTACTGTTTTTCAACAATGAGTAGCAGCGATGATAATAACACGATCATTCAAATAAAACGTAGTGTCTAAGATAGTATTACTAATTACTACATTTCATTTAAATTAGGCTGCTAAAGTAGATTTGGTGTCACATAGTCATCATGAACATTTATGCTATAGGCCTATTTCAAATGTATGAATGTTTTATTATGAATAGCCAAACAATCACAGTAGACCTACAATGAGTCTATGGTTTAATATCCTCATTTAAAACATGTTTTTTTCACCGGTCATTCCATTCCGTTTCATAATTGTCTCAACTTGCTGTCCAGTTTCTGTTATTGTGGGGTAATTTCCCCTTTAAGAAACTGACCGATCTAATCAATGACATCACCGGGATAATTTTGTTTTGCTTCAATGGATGTTGAAAACAATTGATGCAGGTAGGCTACATTAAACAGCCTAGCTGTCTAGCCTACGATAGCTACATCCAAATGTTCATAATATTGTGTTTGTAGTTGGATATTGTCAAGCTTAAGATGTCCAACCTGTATTGTGACATTTTTATTATATAAATGTTTTTTAAATTTTTTAAATAGAAGCTATTTGAAAGTGGACAATGAATCACTTTGCTAATTGGAAGTGCACCATCAATATAAGATTAAGACTTTTATTGAGATTAAAAATCTCTTTTCCAAGAGCATGTGCTTTTATTGCATACAATGCCATGCAATGTCCAACCCTGTCATATTCCATTTTATTGTCAAATGTAGTAAAACCATTTTTTTTTTTTTTAAGAAATGAGGATGCAATATTGTTTGAAAGTAACCAAAGTTTGACCAGATCTGTTTGTCAAAGTTGATTTAGAAAATACAAATCTTTTTGAGCGAAGCATATATAGCCTATACTGTCTGCCTGCAGTGCTGAAATGTGGCCAACATGCATTTCTAACAGCCTTTAGTCTAATTAAAATTAATCAAGTTAAATGGAAAACCTCAGATTTGTCTTTAAATTACATCTCAAAGTCAAATTATTTTGACCCAGTGACTAAACGTATCCTTTTTAATGCAGGCTATAGGCTATGCCTATGTGCATGATTAAACTAGTTCTATGAAATCATTAATCCCATTAATAATGATGACATATATTAAAAGTTAATAAGTAAGCTAATCGTTTTATTGGTGCTACAATAAAGAAACAATTACATATCTACATTGGAAAGCACGTTTTAAATCAGCTCATTGGAGTGCTTTGTTATTATTGCATATAGAGATAACACAATCGCACAAGAATATGCACACACAAGATAGTCTGCAATGATAGATAGCAACCTATAACGTAAATATGTCTCCCTCTTGTGGATATAGAAAATACTGCATAGTGGAAAAAATTAATTTACAATAGTTCATGTAGCCTGCTGCCATATTGTTTTAGTTTGATATAGGCCTAAAATAGCCTTATGTTCTAATCTAATCATCTATGGACCGTTTGTATAGGCTTCATTTAATTACTGTCCTGTGTTGATTTATTAAATTTGCACCCTCATAAGTATCTGTGATTGTAGGTAATGCATTTATGTTCAGTACATGTATTGTATGTTTCAATAACTAGATTAAAACAAGCAATCGACCACATTGCATCTCCATTGTTCTCCACAATAAAAGGTAACTGCTCAATAGTGACAGATTAAAGAGGGATCATTAATTAGCATGATGGAAGATTCCTTGTTCCCGTGCTGATTAATTTGTGTTGTGTGGTCATGCCATAGGGCCCCCAAGTTCTGTGTGATCAAAGGCAACCTCTAACATCACACCTGTGACCATTTGCACCCCCTTCCATAACCTGCAACGACTCACCTGGCTAGTGACTGAACTGAGCTATTCCTTGTCTATATACACTATGTTAGTATTTCCATGAACAGCAGGGCTGATTCCACTGTATTGGATTGAGACACGTCTCTTGACGCTGTGGACAAACCACTCACACGTGGCACCTCGAAGGTTCCTTCTGTCTATGCTCACACTCTCTGGCCTTTTTCGAATTCTTCTCCCCGGTTACCACGGTCGTCATGGTTTCCGGAGCACCCAGTGGTCTGCGGGGCTGACTGGAGGGGGATTAAGGAGGGGGCGGCCATTTTGGAGGACAGCTGGGCCAGGTTGCTCCCTCCTCCCTGGCCGCTGCCCCCAGTCACTTTTGGGAGGATGGGGGAGGGGGGGGAGAGAGGGGTGGCTTTGTGTGAGGATTAGAGCTTCCTGTGTGTCAGCCCTTTACAGGAGGGGGGGTGGGGGGGGTAATGAAAGAGAAAATGAAAGAGTGTGTATGAAAGAGTATTGGGAGGTGGGGATGGAGGGGGGGGGGGGGGTGGGGATGCATCTTCTACAGCTGCACCCTCAGTCACATGCATATAGGCTCCGATTATCCTTTTCACTCATGTGCACGCACGCACACACACACACGCAGGGTCCTGAAACGCATGAAAAGAAAGTGACGGAAAGAAAAGGCAGAATTAGCGGACAGCTAGCCTAGCGCCTACAGACAAAGGCACAGTCCAGTCGCACTGCATGCTGCAACAAACAGGCGCGCACGCACACACACACACACAGAATGCTTAAACAAGTGAGAGAACTGAGCCAAGACTTTAGAGAAACCAGTAGACTTTTCAGAAAGCAATAATACAGACCCACCCCGCCATGAAACTGAACTGACAAAACAGACCTTACATCCCCATTCCTTTATTAATCCTTAAGCATCACATGGAGAGAGAGAGAGAAAGAGTGTGTATGTGTATGTGTGTGTGTGTGTGTGTGTGTGTGTAAGGGGTGTTTTGCACAGCAACTACAAAAAACAAGTGGTAAAACTAAGGAATGCGAGTGCAGACAATTTCTGCAGGGGCAGAAAACTTCACTCTCAAGTGCTTTGAGAGGAGAGGGGAGGGAGAATGGGAGCTGTAGATGGACTAGTGGACAAGGAAGGCACATCGTAGCGGACAGCGCTCAACCTTGCAGCGGTTACAGTCTGCGGTTGAAGATATTCAACGGCGGTTACAATCATCAGCATCAGTGAAGCTGCCGTCAACAGTAGCAGGGCTGTCTGGAGCGGAACACAATCATTGTTATCGGCTTTGCTGTCGTAGTTATTGCGTTCAATATTGTCATTGTCGAAATCGGATATCGTCGTGCGTCCCATACGAGAGGTGTAGGGGTATCGCCGTGCAACACAGCACGTCGGAAACATGAACCCAAGCAGCATTACGTGAAACAAAATAAGGAATTAAAACATTGGAGAAAAAAAAAAAGTTAAAGAAAAGTAACCACATTTGATATTTACAAAAAGGTCGGCCATTACTAAAGTGGCCTGTTTGGCATGGAGTAGATTTTGTCCGGAACTATACGTTTATGAGGCAGATGCAAAGAGGATTCTCTTTCAGTCCTCAATCATGTCCTAGTGTTCCCAGGACTGAGAATAACCGACAAAGCTTGTTTGGAAACAACTGCGAAATAGAAAAAAAAACAGGCAGTTAAAAAATCAGATGGCCGTTCTGTGAAATGTGTAGCGCAAGACCCCACTGTATTGTCTGAAGTAAAAGAAAAGTAAAAAGAAAAACACACAGCTATACTCTGTCAAACACTACTTTGCACCGTATTCCTTACAGACAAACTAGAACTAATAGAACATAGACATGCTTTAGAAATATTTCTAGAAAAATCTTTTTCTATGAAAAAAGAAAAATACATTCCCTTGTCAGGACCTTTTTTGTATCTAATTGGGCCTGTTCGAACCCAAGCAGACACATTTTCTACACAGCCAAGTCCGTAGCGGCATCTCCATCAGTAGCACCAATGCTGACAGGTAGAGGATCCACAGCGCTAACACTGTCCTGGGTTTTGGCCAATGGCTGCTTTTCATTGCGCTGTCCGGCTGTGCTCTTATTGGCCGAATGGGAAATGCTTGTAATGTCCCCGTCATTGGCCTGGACCTTGGAGAGGGCGTTGATCACTGCTCCTGGGTGGGTTTTCATGTGCCCCTGTTGATGTGGGGGAAAGGGGTAGGGTGAACAGTTAGTTTGGTTATCATTTATAAGTTATAATAGTTATAAAATAAGTTTATTCTTAGCACAATATCGGTAGTTACAAATGAAATACACACACACACAATTTACTATAATAATAACAATACATTTTTATGTTATTTTAATAAAATGAAAAAATCTCAATAGGGAATACAGTATTGCACCACTTGCCTTAAGCCCACTGCGGCTGGCGTACGCCTTCCCACACTGGGAGCAACAGTAAGGTTTTTCGGGGCGGGGAAGCTGGGGGAGCGGTGCAGGCACTGGCTTTGGGGGCGGAGGGAGGGGTAGGGATGTGGTGTCCTCCCGAGGCATTTCTGCTGTGGTGTTGCCGTGCTGCGCGGGGGTCTGCCCCATGGTCAGCACCGCCGCGAGTTCTTGAGTCGATGTGCCCCCGCAAATACCTTCCTTCCTGACTGCGGTTCTGTTGGGCCGTGGGGCCAGGGGCACGTCTCCGGCTACGCAGACCGCCGCCGGACTGTTTGGGGTCATAAGTGCGAGCAGCGGGGGCTTTGGGGTCAGTTCGGCAACGGGTGCTAGCTCGCCGTTAGCTGTAGCGTGAGCACTGGGTATTAGCTCATTGTTAGTGCTAGTGTGGGTACCAGGAGCTATCTCGCCATTAGCGCTAGCATGAGCACTAGGGGCTAGTTCGCTGTTAGCGCTAGCTTGAGTGCCAGGGGCTAGCTCGCCATTAGCAATAGCGCAAGCACCGGGGGCTAGCTCGCCGTTAGCACTAGCTACAGTACCGAGGGCTAGCTCATCGTTAGCACTAGCAAAAGCGCCGGGAACTAGCTCGCCGTTAGCAATAACACAAGCACTGGGAACTAGCTTGCCGTTAGCAATAACACAAGCACCGAGGGCTAGCTCACTGTTAGCGCTAGCACAATCACCAGGAGCTAGCTTGCTGTTAGCACTGGCACAGCCTTCCACAGGCAGGGATCCTTCGCCTCTAGCTGCCACCGCAGGCCTGGACACGCACAGGGACAGAGGCACGTCTTCATCTGCCCCCCCGCCGGATAAATGCAAGCCGGCTGCCGGGGGATTAGCCTGTGTCCCCGCCTCCCCCAACTCCTCAGGGTACGCGTCGCCGTTCACAGGGCTGTCGTCTGCTGGATGGGACAGGGGGTCCCCGGCTCCCGCCAAGGGGGGAATGTAGGTCAGTGTCGGGGGCGGGCTAATCCTTGGAGGAGGTGCCTCCGACTCCTCCACCTTCACAGACACCGGGGCTGTGGCCGGGGGCTGTTTGGGGGTGGGGCGCAGGTCAAGGGTGGGCGTGGACCCGCTGCTCACGGTCAGGGCCAGCGGGACCAGCTGCTGGGGCTTGAGGGCGGAGCCAAACAAGTCCGTGCTCTCTACGCCGGCCGTCCCCGTTTCCCCGGCATCGCCCTCCTCCCCCTCCTCCTCCGGGGGGATCTGGCCGCCCAGGTGCAGGCGTATGTGGTGCTGCAGCACCAGGGCGTTGGTGAACTTGCGCGGGCACAGCGGGCAGGAGTTCTGCTGGGCGCGGGCGTTGGCGGGGCGGGCGCGGTGCGTGGCCAGGTGGGCCCGCAGGCTTCCTTTGGTGGAGAAGGAGCGGCCACACAGCTTGCAGGGGAACGGCCGCTCGCCACCCAGGTGGGTGGCCTGGTGCAGCCGCAGCGCCCGCGGGCAGCTGAGCACACGCAGGCACACGCCGCACTGGTTGGCGGCCAGCAGAGGGCCTCCGTCGGTGGACGCGACCCCGCCGGCCGACCCCGGGAGACCCAGGGCGCTGGAGCTGAGGCCCAGCGCGGCCAGCATCTCCCTGCGGTAGGCGCCGGTGAGGTCGTACGCGTCGCCGCCGCTGACCCCATTGGCGGAGGCCTCGCCCGCCGGGCCGTGAGATGAGGCCGAGGAGGAGGTGGATGGGGACGGGGAGGCCCCCGCGCCCCCTCCCTTCTCCAGCTTCTGCACCAGCCGCTGCAGCTTGGAGGTGTCCGATGTCTGGGAGGAGGAAGGGGAGGAGGAAGGCGGGGCCGGCGGGGAGGACGTCGGGGGTTTGGGGAACGGCGGAAAGGGGAAGGAGAGAGCGTGAGGGGAGCCCCCTCGCAGGAGCGCCAGGTGGTGGGGCGAGGCCCCGCCCGGGAACAGGATCTTGGGGAGGTGTGCCAGCTGGGCATAGGGGGAGTGGAGGGTGGCGTGGGGGGGCGTGTTCTCGTCGAAGCGGTGCTGCTTGGCCCCCTTGAAGGAGGACGAGGAGGTGGAGGTGGCGGAGGAGGGGGAGGAGGAGGAGGGGGGCAGGACGCCGCCGCCGGAGACCCGGTTCAGCTGCAGGAGGGAGTGCGCGGTGGAGAGCAGCGCCATGTCCATGGAGGGCGGCAGGGGCATGGAGGAGGGGCAGGGGCGGCCGGAGAGGAAGCCCAGAGCGACGGCCTCCGCCATCCCTGGGGCGGCCACGCCCTTCGCCCCTCCAAACGGCTCCTCCTCCTCCGCCCAGTGCCTCTTCCTCCGGCGCTGAGTGGAGGAGGACGGCGCTGCCGCCGAGCCGGGGACGGAGCTAGGGGCGGAGCGGTCGGACGGCGGCCCCGGCTCACAGAGCGCCGGCGGCAGCAGGGACAGGGACAGCTCCGGGTTCTGCTCGCGGTGCCGCAGGAAGTGGGCCTTGAGGTTCCCCCTGGTGGTGAAGCGGCTGAGACACACGGGGCACTGGTACGGACGCTCGCCCGTGTGCGAGCGCAGGTGGATCTGCAGGGACGAGTCGCTGCTCAGAACCTTCCCGCAGAAGCGGCAGGCGTGCTGGGAGCGCCCCGACGACGACGAGGAGGGCTGGAGGAGCTCCTGGGAGTGGCCGCTGGTGCCGGGGTGGTGGTGAGAAGATGACGAAGAGGAGGAGGATGAAGCGGAGGAGGCCGACGACGACGGGTGAGGAGGCGGAGGCGGCGGAGGAGGCGCAGGGAAGCGCGCGGCGTTGCCATGGCCGTATGGGGAGGTGTTGGGGGACTTCTCGTGGAGGTAGCGCGGCGGCAGGCCCAGCGACAGCGAGAGGGGGTGCAGGGAGGCCACGGAGGAGGCGATGGCGGCGGTGGTGGTGACCGGGGCTCGGCTGTCGTCGGCGAGGCCCGGTTTGGACGCGTGCATCTGGGGGAACAAGGAGGACGGCAGCCCCGCCAGGAACATGGAGGAGGAGGAGACGGAGGGGGAGGGGTCGGGCGGCGACGGGGAGCCGGCCGACGGGTGCCCGTCCTGGGGGAAGAAGAGGGTGGCGCCCCCCAGGCGGAGCACGTGCCGGCATATCTCCTCCGTCATCTGCATCTGGTGGATCTGTCGCTGCTGTAGCACCCGCAGCTCCTCCAGGAGCACCGCCAACGTAGGGGGCACCCCCAGGGGGCCCTGCTCCCCCTGGGGGCTGGACGCACCACCACCCCTGAGCCGCTGTGAGAAGGAGGAGGAGAAGGAGGAGGTGGTGCTGGTGGTGGTGGTGGCCGAGGTGCCCATCTGCGGGGAGGTGGCGTTGGAGTGGGAGCGGGCCTGATGGCGATGGGCCGAGGTCTGGCCCGGTGGCGGCTGGGGAGGGGGTCCGGGGGCCTGGGGCGTCGGCGGAGAGTGGGTCTGGGAGGAGAGGGAGGGGTGCGGGAAGTCTGGCGAGAGCGAGGAGTGTGTGTTGGGCAGCGAGGTGGCGGCGTGCGGGGCGATGTGGCCGGCGGCCCAGTGGGGGGGTGGCGAGCTCTCGCTGGGCAGGGAGGGAGCGTGGAGGCCCCTGGGGGACGGGCGGGGTGCCAGCGGGGGAGCCCCGCAGTCCTGCAAGGAGGCGGGGGAGGGGGACGAGGATGAGGAGGAGCCTGGCGACGTCAGCTCGGAGCCCAGTGACGTGGACGGAGACTTCTCACCCGCCTGGTCGTCTGGGAGACGGGAGGAGAGAGAGAGAGAGAGGGGGGGGGATTACAGTCGACATAACACAGACCTGGTTTGGGGGTTATCTCCGACACAACATTGACCTGAGGTGCGTTCAAAATTGGCGAGCGTTCGTGGCAAACGCGTTTGCTTTGAACGTGCCATTTGAAAGTTTTTTTGTAAACATTCCAAATGTATACGATTTAATCTGTCACCCTTCATCCAGCGTTCATGAGTGTTCAATGAGAACTACCTCCGCACCGTTTGCTTGTGTTCGTGGCAACCTCAAAGCAAGCGCAAAACTGTTGGAATATGTTTGTGAATGTTCAAAACGTTTTCCCAATTTTGAAGGTACCATATGGTTTGGGGGGGTTACCTTGCTTTGACACAACAGTGACCTGGTTTGAACCTGTTTCTCCAAAAGTATCGTGGCAGCATAAGAACACCCTGTACAGCGTCACTTTTAAAAGGAGATGCTATGCAGGAAGCTGCATTGAATGCACAAATCAGCCCGACACAGAAACCACTTTTTGATACCTCAATCTGCAGTCTCCAAAGCTAAGCACACAAATAATAATCCTTACAGACCACCTTGCTGCTATGACAACACATTTTAGGGGACAATAGTCATCACCAAGACAACACATAACCCCTCTTAACTGCCCCCTCCACCCCCATCCCTCTCAAAGTTACGTCTTTCATCTCTTCATTCACCCTTCCCCCTTGCGTCACGCGAGAGGTCAGAGGTCAAGCCACACCAAGGGTTCTGCGCACTGTCCGGACAATCCTATTGGTCAACTCATCTGACCTCTGCAACTCAGGGGTCAAATTCTTTCAGAATCTTGAGCACAGAGCGCCTCAGAGTTGAAAGAAACAAAAAAAAAAAAAAGAGGTAGGGGGTTGGAAGGGTATAGCTACAATAGAGAGACAAGCTAACTATTCCCTCCTGGAGGGGTATAGTGGGTGAATGAATGACTGTACCTCACTGAAGACAATTCCTGTACGCGCCTTTTCATTTGGCCCGAACCTAAGGGGGTTGTGCAGAAAATAATTTGCCATCCCAACTCCCACTTTGGCATATGAAAGTCCTACCTGCCGGCTCTACAGAACCCCCCTCCATCCAACTCCATTATTTACCCTCCCCACCTAGTATCTGAACCCCCAACTGTGTAGGAGTATACAGTCAATAGGACTGCAGTGAGAGAGAGAGAGAGAGAGAGAGAGAGAGAGAGAGAGAGAGAGAGAGAGAGAGAGAGAGAGACTGGGGTTATAGGGGAAGAGGCTGGAAGGAGGGTTGGGGGTAGTTGTGAGAAACGGGGGGTTGAGGGCAATAGAAGGGTAGGAGATTAATCTTCATGAAAAACACTGCTCTCCCTTCCCCCCTACCCACCCACCGTATTGTTAACACATAAAGACAGAGGGCACTATACCAACTCACCGACGTCCACCAGTCAGCGCTGAGCAGCCTGTTGGTTTCCGAGATAAGAAGACCAACAGCGCAGGAAAATGGCCACAGATGTTGTGTGTGTGCGCGCTTTTTAATCCTGCCCCATTATATTCATTATATGCACTAACTCTATTGGCACCTATGCAAATAGGTGATAAGTGCTGCGGGCTTCTGCAGGGGACCATTACAGTATGCGGGGAGGATGGACTATAATGGAGTTGACCAACGTAAAAACAAAAAAGAAAACACACAAACAAAACTTTCCTGCCTATTCAGTCAGGTGTGTTAAAGTGGTTTCATTTGGATGCAACCGTTAATCTAAATAAAACACCATCGTGGTTCTAGAAAGGCCAAGTTAATGCGATATTTTCTTAGATCACTTTAATTAATTGAGTCATATGCGTAACCACATAGGCCTAATTAAATTGTGTAAACATCGCAGATGGATAATCGGAAGCATATAGGCTATAGGTAAACCCCACAATGAACTGATAAGCATCAAGCCGTAGACACGCTAGAACTATAACAATCACATTAAGTAGGCTACAAAGGGGTGAAAAAACCTGATCTGTAGCCTACAATTAAACTACCTTTTTTTAAATCTCACCATGAGGTAGAAACTTGCCCCCTGGATCCGCGTTAACAAGCTGCTGCGGTCGTTTCTGCTTCCGGCGTGACATGATTCACGAGGAGACAGCCGAAGAGGGGGGCATCGGTTGAATAAATGCCACTGGGCACTTTGCTATACTAACACCATCCAACACTCAAGAGTTCACCAAAAATCCGAGGTTCTGGTTCTAATACCGGTATTCAAGAAAAAAAGCAACAGTTTAAAATGTAAAAGCGCTGTTCCTTTCATGCAGGGAACTCGGCAAATAGTTGCAGGTATGGAAAATCCTTAGGTCCGCACCGTGTCATCCGAAACTGCGGTCGGGTAAGTGTGCGTGTGTGTGGCTCTTTTCTGAAGTCTATTCTCCCCCCAAAACTTGTCCAATTTGCGCCCCTCCTCTCCTACTGCTTCCTTACATGCACTTACACACAAATCACACACACACGCACGCGCACACACACAACCCCCCCCCCCCTCCACACACACACACACACACACACACACAACCACTCCTTGTTCTTGAATTATATTTGCATTTCAATGGCGTGTAACACACAAGCACTCTTGGTTTGCCTTTCTCTCTTTTTTCCGTCGCTTATTTTTCTTTACACTGCTCGCACAGCGACTATAGGCTATAAACTTTCAATAAAATTATGACGTGTGTCAGTTGAAAGCTAAAATAACGACAGAAAAGTATCATCATCTACAAATTATTATGTTCTTGTTCTTGCAAGTGCATTTTAAAATGCCCAAATGAATAGTGTTGGTGTAATGCAATCCGTGTTGAAAAAGTAATCCATCAAACAGGTGATGCAAAGTTAAGGAATTCAACAACAAAAAAACAAAAGTATGCCTATCCATTCACCGCATATGCCTTATTTGGCCTAACGTGCATAATGAAAACGCGCGGTTAGGTTATTTTTAACCAGCATATGCATATGAACCAATTGGTCGGATATACGTCCAACTTCGACTAATCAGGCGTCGTATGGTGCGAGATGCAGAATGAATTATGTTTACCCTTTTGATTTTTGATAGGGCTAATTATCGTCAGACTGTTCAGGGGCCACTCAGCCATATGCGCGCATGTAGCCCATTTCATGTATTATCAACGCTCCCATGCACCCCCCCCCCCCCCATCCCTCCACACCACCACCACCATCTTTACACTGGAGCTCTATTTAAAAGGCAGAGAATAGAGGGGAATCTGCGACAATGGCGTGCTGGACACAGTTGAGTGAGCATCTCCCCTCACTGACTATGAACCCCCGGATCCGCTGGTGCATAGCACAATGGCCCTCTTTCACCCCCCGCCTATACTCCTGTACCACGTGGAGAAATGGATAAAAGCAAGAGAAAGGGGGAGAGAGAATCGGGGGAAAGACCATATTTAAGTAGGTGTCTCACATTATATGCCCACTCAAAGCCCTACATAAGAAAACAAGGGCCTTTATTTTATTCGAAGAGAATCCTGCCGTAGGCTATTGCTCGCGGTTCAGGGCTATAATCTGTACAAAATAAGCAAACCCGTCTCAAATCAACGCAATTTCAGGAAATAACAAATGCTGATTTTGAGTAAAAGTTGAAAATCATCACGTCTTCGAAGTTAGACTATTCCCAAAGTCATTATAATGTCTGCTATTTCATCGTGACTGACTAATTATCATTAATTATTCAAATGAAATGAACCAATTAGATTACGGTACCGGTACCGTAGTGCAAGGACTGACTGCCTGCCATAAATCACCAGCTGTCACCTTTTTATGGCAATTCGTTTATCGTAATACTTTTTTAAGTAAGTGTTTCAAGTTTAAGGGTGAGTTGAATAGCTAAACTATCTTGAAATGTAAAATATTGTACTTTTTATTATTATGACCTTTTGGTAGCCCAATACGTTTTCGGTATCTACTGTATAACTGGTATAACAGCTAACTTAATGCTAGCTAACTTTAATGTTAGCTAACCAACGTTATTGTAGCTATCAGGTAAGTAATGACATGTTGTAACTTACTGTACATATATCATTTTATTCATTGTGGCATAAGCCTTAATTAATTGCAGATATATATATATATATATATATATGATAGATGAAGGGAAATTTGTGTAGTTTTTTCTATTCAAAAATTGCAAAAGACTTTAATGTACAGGACAAGATCATTTACATTGTGGCAGAACAAACGGTGATACATGCCAATGAGATTGAGTACAGTATGGTAGGCAAATACCTACAAAAATGTAATTTTACAACCTACTACTTTACAATAACTATAGTTAACAAATAATAGTAACAATTGTCATTGATAATACTAGTCAATTGTGTCAAGTCAAGTGAACATCCCACTCCATACACCATAATATAATTATAAGGACACAACTTTACCGCAGGAATAACTATTTGGGGCTTCATTTAATATTCATATATTCCAACATCTCTTCAAGAGTCTCAGCTTCACCTTAACTTCTGTCATTCTCCAACCACCCCAGAGCCATGTCCCTCTGTGAAGATAAGCTCCTCTGCAACTACCCCAAGTGCCGGGCCAAGTTGTCAGGCTTCGCCTGGGTCACGGCCTGCTCCCACGCGTTCTGCGACCAGCACGGCTCCGGCGAGTTCAGCCGCTCCCCGGCCATCTGCCCCGCCTGTTCCTCCGCCCTCTCCGGCAAGCTGGACATCATGCGCTCCGAGCTGGCGCCCTCCGAGGAGTACAAAGCCGTGGTGCTGGCGGGCCTCCGGCCGGAGATAGTGTTGGACATCAGCGCCCGGGCTCTGGCCTTCTGGAGCTACCAGGCAAGTGGGCTTTAATGAATAACACCCACCTCCCTTTGGTAGCATTACATCAGTCTGCAAGCTGGAAAAAGATATTTATTCAATTAACACAGTGCATTGAAAATTAGTGAGAGAGGGGGAGAGGGGGAGAGAGAGACCTTACCCACAGCAGAGTGATAGTGCTATAGAGCTTCTACCAGCTGACCAGCAGCCAGAAGCTTGCTCCTGGCTGCACATCTCCACATGCGCTGCCCTTAGGCTGCCCCCAAGACACCTGTGACACAACACTGGACGTGTTGTTGTACTGTAAAGGAGAACAAATCACAGTCGAGACTCTTCCGTCCGTTTAGGGAGGAGGAGGGGTAGAAAATGTGTGTGAGCCTTGGGAGAGCTGAGGGGAGGGGCGGGGGGAGCAGATAGGAATCTCACTTTATTATTAAGCACTTGATTATATATTTATTATTTATTTAGGCCATCATTTAGGGATTATGGATGATTTAATGATATTCACGTGGTAGTAGTCATGGTGACATTATGCTGTAAGTAACTCTTCTAATAGAATATTGGTTGCTTACAATCACTGGTGGTATGACCTGTCCAACTGTTAACAAATGCACTACATGTAAGTTGCTTTTGATAAAAGCGTCTGCCAAATGCCGTAAATGTAAGACACCTAACCCTATACTGCTCCCGGTGGTTGGGTGGTGCCTCGCATGGCTGACACCACCATTGGTCTATGAATGTGGTTTTGCATGAATGATTTCAGCCCACAAGGGTAATTCTATTTAGACACAGCTGTGGACCGCAATGTGAGATCAACTGTGGAAACACAATTATACCTGACAAACATAGTGTGGAATGCACCAGTTAATTCTGGGCCAAAGCCAATGTTTAAATTGTGTAACTGCACCATAAAATGTGTTCTTTTTTTTATTTGTTTTAGCTGTAAACAAAGTAATATGATTGCTGTGTGATGAGACACATCAATGCTGGCGTTAGTATTGACAAAATTCCTGTTTTTATAAAAATTGTCATTTTATGTCGTGAAAACAGAACTCCACGTGATATCTGTTAAAAATCACCCAGGACCTGGCTGATTTTCATCAGTACACTTAGTACGCTCATACGTCATCAAATGTTAACATTAATGTTAATGGAGGTCTCAGCCTCTCCCCTCACTCAGCTCCTTGACGCATTTATAAAAGTTGTAGTGGGTGGAGCCAGGCTCAGAGCTGAGGGTGCAGGTACACAACATTACAATGTGGTTATCTGATGCTGATACTAATGGTGGTGAAATACGAGCACCACCCACATAATATATGAACATGATCTCATTTGCCGATTTGCCAATGGCAGTCGGCAAATGAATATTGGCCGATACCGATGTACGACTGATATAACAGCGCATACCTACGGACAAGCCAACGTCCCGGGGTCCTCATGTACACACTTGAGATCAAACATTATTATGCCTGACAAGCCCATGTTCCTCATGGTCCTCATGTACACAGATCTACCAGGAGCGCTTGTACCAGGAGTACAGCTTGTCTCGGGCCGAGTCCCAGGTCAAACAGATGGAGAAGATGTTGACCCAGCAGAATCAGAGTCGGGAAATAGAGCTCACGTCCATGCGCGGCGAGATCGCCTCGATGAAGAAGGTATGCTGTAGTTCCTATATACACACAATAATATAAGCATTAGTATCGTAGCAAACAAATATTTCCAATATATTCATATAGTGGAGCAATTGCATCCATCGCACTCCCTGTGTGTGTAATTCATGACTTTCTACCACTAGATGTCACACTAAGGCTCTTTTCCATTGCATGTGAAGGCTCGGCTCTTCTCTGCACGGTCAATCCAGCGCGGTTTAACATTGCTTTTCCATTTCAGCTTCCGCTTGAAGGTGTGTCTTTAAGTAGTGCCCTCTATTACGCACTTAAGTCTACTGTATTCTTGCACTGTCCCAACAGTGGCAGCGATTTGTCAACATGGATTTTCAGGCTGTTTGGCTATATTTTACACATTATAATAGGCCTATGGCGAAAACACTCTATCAGACATGGATTATTTAAACATATCCTAGACTAAGAAAATTCATATATCTTTACATTTTCTTTTAGTAGACGTGTAATATGTCTGGGAAATATTAATACATACGCCGCATTGAGCGTGTCAGCAATTTCTACAGCTTATGCAAAAGATAAGAGTGCAGAAAATAGCGACCATTAGCCTATATAACATTGTCCAATACACAAACAGCTTCATATGCATAACGTTGTGTAATAAATAGATTAGCGTAAGATAAAATAGCCCATATGTTTCTCTATGCCTTGAACAAAATTCAGTCTCCACAGGAGTTGAGTTCCTGGTTGGTCTCACAACACTCCATTCATTGTGAGTAGGCTACCCGTTCGATCTTCAAAAAAGAAAACAAAGAATAAACTTAAGAGAAACGCTGAAAGTAGGTAAAGTTGATAATAGAAACGCGAATCGGCGTGTGGCCAGTGGAAAAGCCCCATAAGCCACCACCATCTCTGTCACACACACACGGATGGATTACAACAGACACACACACACACACACAGAGAGAGTGACCCCATTATACCAGCATGTCTTTACATAGTTAGTTGTTTGCTGCTAAAGTAATGTTTAAGATACTGTATCTAGAGCACCTTGTAAAAGCACTTAAGACGTAGGTAGTGGTTAGACATTTTGTTCAAGGGTGCTTTCAGGCAAGCTTGGCCTGTTGCGGTCGAACCCACAACCTTTTGCGGTAGAAGTCCGCCACAGTGTGTCTCCTCAGGTGCGTTCAAATTTGGCAAACGTTCATGGCGAACCCACTTTCTCATAACTTAGTTAGGCCATTGTGTGTAAACATTACAAATTAGATTTAAATTGCCTGTAGTGTAACGTCCACGCGTGTTTGTCGAGAACTACCTCCTGAGACCATTTGAGCGAGAAAAACAGTTTGTAACATGTTTGCAAACGTTTGTAAACATTTGCCAACCTGCCAACCTGAACGCACCCCTGCCTGGGTGCGTTCAGGTGCTGGAGGAGTACAAGAGGAAGTACAGCGAGGTGTCTGAGCGCCTGATGGAGAGGAACAGGCAGTACCAGAAGCTGCAGGGGCTCTACGACTCCCTGAGGCTCCGCAACATGGTGGTGGGCGCAAGCGAGAGAGAGACACCGCTCAGAGAGGGACACCGCGACTACCACGTCGGTAAGTCTCACAGGTCTGCCACTGGTTACATAAAACCACCTTGCTTTCCTTTGAAAGGTCTAGCATTAATAAAATGTCTCCTTAGCTGACATGTAAGTTTTTTCTTTTCAACAGACAAGCATTAAAACCTCTTGATGTTAAGTTTCAAAGTTAAACTGCAAAAGCTATGAAGTAAGACCTCGTTTCAATCTCCCATTATCTTAAGGAATCTCAACCCTATTCGAGATCCGTGTCCAGAATAAAACATATACATGAAATGGGAATTTAAGTCATGATAATCGCCTGTATCTGTTTAGCGTGAGAATGTTATCATTTACATGTGGACCACTATTGTCAACATACTGTAGGTGCAGAGGGTTGCCACCTCTCAAGGCTGACTTGTAGTGAGATTTACAAAGATGGACCAAAACGGCTCAATTCTTTTTGTTTTTTTTGTTTGGCGCGAGATGCATCGAAGTCAGTGGAATCACGTCTTCACGCTAGCAGGACATAACAGCCAGTGGCACACGCCAAATGCACGAGAGCTCAGAGCTGGCACTCCTGTAAGACGTGAGGAAAATATTGTGTTGTTTGCCAAAGACAGAACACTGGAGTAATGGGCTGGTCGCCTAGGCCAGGGGTTCCCAAACTTTTCCACGCCAAGGCCCCCTAAATATTATTAGCTTCTTGCCCCTTGGCAACCCATTTGCCAAAAGTTTTATTTTTTTTATTTTTTAAACCCTTTCCCATTTCCTTACTTTTATTTAATGCAATAACGAGTACTTTCATATTTCAAATATTTTATCATGTCATTGGATTCAACATTACTGTTTTCTTTTCTAAAGTTTTATATGCAATGTTTCAGTTGTGTTTAACAAAATTAATGATAGTTTTCCTGGCATGCCATTAGAAAGGGGTATGGTAAATAAGATATGCTGTATATTTTTCTGAATTATGTTTTATAATAACTATAAAACATTTTTTTATAAAAAAAACTTGAACTGAACAGAATTATAAACACAGCCTAAGGCACATCTGTGCAATACTCATGCTGTCTGATCTGCATCTTGATGTGCCACACCTGTGAGATGGACGGATTATCTCGGCAAAGGAGAAGTGCTCACTAACACAGATTTAGACAGATTTGTGAACAATATTTGAGAGACATAGGCCTTTTGTGTTCATAGAGAAAGTATTAGATCTTTAAGTTAAGCTCATGATGAATGGGGGCAAGAACATAAGTGTTGCTTTTATAATTTTGTTCATTGTATGTAGAATAATTTTAAACTAGAAATAGAATTTAACTTTTTTGTTTTTTTTTGTTCTCATAATTGTTTGTTGTCTCATTAATTGTCTCAATTTGCTGAGGCCCACTGGCGGCCTCCAAGGGGATCGAAACACCCGCTTTGATAACCACTGACTTAGGCAACAGTTTGCTTTACTTTTTAGTAAACCTGAACGGTAAAATAAAATACAAAATAATGGAAATGTAAAAGTGCCTGGTGCGCTAGAAAAACCTTATATGAACCACACCTAAAACATTCAAATAAAACGTCAAATTTCTACGTGTTTGGAGAATTTCTCATATTAAATCAGACGTTAACAGAGTTTCGCCGGTCGGCCTCATGCTCTCTGTTGTCCCCTCTCCCCTTTCCCCCCCAAGGTGTGGTGCGTCCCTCCTCCCCCCGGGAAAGCCCCTGCTTCCTTGGCATGGGCCCGGAGGGCGACAGCCGCCTGTTCTCCTGCCTGGAGCCCGACAGATTGGAGACCTTCTTCCAATTCAACTCGCCTGCAGACAGGGAAAGTGGCCGCCCTTACGTCAAAAGGCACTGAGCTCTCACACGTTGGTGTTATTTATACGCTGCTTAATGAGTTTGTTCTGTTCATCTGTAGCAGCGTTGAACAAGTTATTTGAGGTCTGGAGCCCGTTGTAATGTAATGTGTGTCTTTAATAAAACATAAAAAAATAGTTTTCAAAGACTATCCTCACATTACACTCCTCTGTATGTATGTATGTGTGTGCACATACACTTTTTTTTTTTCTTTTCCAATTATATTGAGAGCTGACCAGCTCATCTCTAATGGTTTGAATATACAATATTTTTTACTTTATAGTTCACAATCACATCGTTTAATGCTTAGATGGAAATGCAACGGCTTTCCAATTCTACTTTGTATGATAATTCATGAACCATGCAATGAATAAACTGGAGGTTTTTAAAAAACATTTATATTATTTAGAATTCAGAGTCGTTAACTTAGAAAAGATGCTCCCTTCCGATTTCCCCAAATATCAAACGATACAAAGAAGAAATTACTTATAACTACAGTATATACAAACTGCTTTTGCAAAGACAACTTAAACGATATATCTATATAGCTTCCCTACCTTAGTCAATATGCTGAGATTAGAGCAGATATATTCAGTGTTATTGCATTATTTAATCGATCAATCCTATTGTATCTACGTTAGGGATGTTTAAAGGGTCTTAGATGAAGGAGAGCCAACTTGCACTTACAAATCCTATGAAAACATACTATGATACCGGGAAACTCCACAACAGCCAGCGTGTGGATTTACTCTAAGGTAGGGAAGCTTTACAGTTAAGAGTTTCCTATTGTTCAATATTACTTTTACATTAGACATTTTCTATCAACAAAAACACATTTAAAAGAAAATATATGCAGGTTGGATTCTTCATGCTCCTTGTTGGGTATTCAGACCCCATTACTGCTCCCCTTTTAATGGGTCTTGTAGCTGACAGACGTAACTATTTGACTCTGAATGCCTTGTTTCTTGCCGTTGACGATGAGCAGCAGAGGTGAGTCCACTCGTATACTCCTGAAGTCGTACGACTGCAGGAAAGAGACAAAAGGAAAATTGGGTATTTGATTTGCACGTTTTGAGACCAGCTGACCATTAGCAGGCCAATGAGAAGGCTCAGAGAGAGAGTCAGCAATGCTGGAGAAGGATTGTTGATATTTGAACTCAAAACAAAAACACCCCTTCCTTCAATGCCATAGGGTGCTCCCTCAGAAGCCCCCCCACCCCCGCCCAAACATTGGACAGACACATGCCAAGGCTGGGATAGTGTGTCGTGTGGCTGCACCACTTTGCCTGACCCGGGACCGTAGAAACACATTTTTCCAGCTAGCATGCTACACAAGCTGCTAACACACTCACTGAATATGACAGAAGGCGCATTAGTTCACAACCGCCAACTCCACCTTTAAGCGACAGCATCAAAATCTAGATTTCATTCACTCATTCATTCCATTTTTAGAGAACACATTTCATATCCATGAACTCGAGGTGGAAAGAGGGAAAGCGTCTCCTCTAATGCTGACCTGCTGTTTGTGTGTGATGCTGTGCCGCTTCACCTGGGGCTCGGGGATCACCACAGTGTCTCCTATCAGGGCTCCCCAGCTGTTGGCTGTGTTGTACACCATCACCAGCATGCACGTCTCCTCGCTGTCCACCATGCCGAACGTGCTACGCAAACAAAGTACGTACGTTCTTTTGTTGTGCAGTGCTTTTCACAGACGTGACTCGCAGTGATTTACATCAACAAGCAATACAATGCCATGAATGCAGCATAGATAAAACACAGTATGCAGTATAAACAAACATACAGTGAAAACACACCAGGACGATAACATAAAAACAAATATAGGGACACAACCCCCCAATTTCCACCGGGCGCGTCTCTTGTCACGTTCCGGCTCCGTCACGGAGCTCTTTTCAATACAAGTGAACCACCAAAGTGTCCCAAGTGCGGCTCAGGAGCAGCTCAGGAACGGCTAAAAAACGTAGACGACGGAGACGCTTCTGAAAGCGACCAACTGCCAATCAGACAGAATTTATAATCTCGGTTTAGTTTGTTGATATGGAAACTGAAAACACAAGACGCTCCGCTTCTGACGCGTTGTCGGTGGGGCAGGATGCAGTGCGAATGACAAAGCAAAAACAGGGCGCCGATGCGACGGAACGGAGACGTGCCCGGTGGAAATCAGTAAGTGGAACTCTAATCTCCCCTCCCACAGATTACAGAGCGAGCCTTAGCAAGGGAGGCTAAAGCCCAAGGGCTCTAGCATCTGTCACTAGAGTTGAGGTGTCGGAGAGTAAGGTTTACGTAGTTACAAGTTAGATACATTTTAGTTGTGTATAAAATATGAACATCCAGTAAAAATACACCACCACATTAACATAAGCCAAGAAGAAATATGTTGGCCAAACGGCTGTTTAAACAAGCGTGTATTAAGATGCCGTTTGAAGAACTCGAGAGAAACGGCAAACTTTAGCTATGTGGGCAGAGCACTGAAGATGTTTGTGCAAATGGCCTCAAAAACAAGGCATTAAAACTCCACCGTAGTGTTATAACAATAACAAGCTTATTATATTTACAATACAGAGCAGAATACTCAGTAATAACATGGAAGTAAAATTAGGGGAATGGATGAAAGGACAGGAATATTGCAAAAATGAAGACATTTAAACATAAAATCAAAACAAAGAACAAAAGAATATACGCATATAATATAACAAATCTATTATTTCGTACAAAGGTCAAGAACGACCCCACCAGAGCAAAAGATGTAGCCTATACTCACAAAGCCATGCGTCCCTCCGGGGCCAGGCTGAACACCACCTTGCCCAGGGCGACTACGGCAGCGTTGTGGCCCAGGGCGAGGGAGGACAAGGTGCGGGGCTCCAGGCCCCCGACGCGCCCCGACGGGGAGCGATACTGTGGTGAGGAGCACGGCCCCAGGGAGGACGTTGTCAGGCTGGACAGCATCGTACGCAGCCGACGTGCCTTCACCTTCCCCTGGGGGTGGGAGGGGGAAGCACAGGTTAGAATATAGTGGGGGGCTGCGTCAAGAGAGATGAACAATGCTACCACCTATTGGATATTAATGGAAGAGACTCAGAACATAATAAATACTTTATTTGAATTTATTTATTTACTAATTATTATTAATTCTGGAGGGAAATAGTGTATATCAACTTCTTAGGAAAGGGAACACATAAAAATGCATTAAAGATTACCCGTTTCAATATAAACACCAACGCAGAACACAGTCGCTATAGTAATTATTCAGTGACATAAGAAATTAAAATGCAATGAAATGAAAATAGCATTTTGTAGAAGTTAAAATTGTCTAGCAATTGCAGACAACAGGTTATGTAGTGGGGAGCTGCATCAATGGAAAGAGACAGACTTTGCTGCCACCTAATGGACATTAATGGAATAGACTTATTTGTACCAGAAACATATTTGTAATGATTTCTGAAAACGGATACAAGAAAAGAAAAAAAAAACATTGTGTTTGTGACCCATCGGAGGGTCGCAAGACAGAGCAGAAAGGGTTGCGAGATGATAATCAGAAATTAAATTTCCACATCATGTTGATGTACTCTGCTACTAGCCTATATAAAATAACAATATGTTACGTTATGCTTTTGCCACCTCTGGGGATAGTGGGGGTCGCCAGCTGAGATGTTTGGGAACCTCAGCAGTAAGCTCCTATAGGCCCATACCTTGTTCTTCAGGAGGTCTGTGACGTTGTCCAGGTATTCCAGAATCTGCTTTTCTCTCTCGGGGGGCTCCTGCCACTCTGGGTCAAGGGCCGCCGCTCGGCTGTACCCGCCCAGCGCCGACCCGAACATCTCCTCGTACTGGAGCAGCGTGGCCCGGTTGAAGTGCAGCTCCGGGAAGGACGAGGCACTTTTGTCTGCACTCTCCTGAGGGAGGGAGGGGGGGGGGGGATAGTATGACGTAGCTAGAGCAGTGGTTCTAATACTGTGATTGTCTGTAATTAAAGTGTTTAATAGTGTCTGTGGCTGTTTATATAGTGGTTTATTAATGGTTGTTTATTAACAGTGTTCGTGGCTGTTTATAATTGTATATAAAAATATTCAAATAAACGTGTTTTTTGTATTTAGTTTTCCATCAATCCATCCATCCATCTTCTCCCGCTTATCCGGAGTCGGGTCGCCGGGGCAGCAGCTTCAGCAAGGGACCCCAAACTTCCCTTTCCCGAGCAACATCAGCAAGCTCTGACTGGGGGATCCCG
>JAODUK010028837.1:0-23474 GCA_027564635.1 Typhlichthys eigenmanni
AAACAAAACTGGGGGGGGGGATTAAAGCCCATAGGCCTCAATGAAGAGGTGTGTTTTGAGCTGTGTTGTAAACATTATTGTAAATATAGGCTCAAATGCTATACATTAGGCTATTGGGCCTAACTTCTATCAGCATATCAAGGTTTTTCATAAACCATATAACAAACCAATTAGTAGCCTATAAAAATACATTTTCACACATATTTCATATTTTCAGAAAGGCTTCTGTAATGTTGTGCATATTAGATAAAAAAACAGCAGTAATTGTGTTAAGCTTATGCTTCTCATAGCCTACCTTTGCTGATGAATAGGCTACGCAGTACAACAGTCCAACAGGTGCTCCAACAATAGTATCACTTCCAGAAAGAATATAGAATATACCAATTATATAGCTACCAATGATGGCCAATATAAAACTTTTGTAGACAAATGTCTAAAAAAAAGTTAGTCCTCACACAGTTAACTATTCTTTCAGATATTTCCCACCTTATTAGTTGACCACCATCAGCACCCGATTGCACCCTCACAACGTTCACGATATATGATATCGCGTGTCTCGCCTCCCTAGCTTGGACTAGTCCGTCTCTGCACATTATTATCCGACCTCTCCCTATGGTTCCAGCTTTGCATACTCATGCGATTAGTTAGAAGGAATTATTTGCTTCAGCCAGCTCCAGTGATCTAATGGCCGATATTTAAATAGTAAAATAAAAACACATGCATTATTTATTTCTATGGAAACTATACCCTATATTACATATCCTGACATAAAAAGACTATGCATAATTTGGTTGGTAAAATAATTGATTTCAAAATATAAAATAATGAATTAGGCTACAAATGATAATTGCTTGAGTTAAAGAATTTTTCAAAATTATTTTTGTATTGGTTATCATTAGATCATGACATACATTTACTCATAATAAATAGATGCTAGTCTATAAAAGCAGTTTAGCGCCACCTAGTGGACATTATTGATACAATAGAACATTACTCAATTAGGCCATTCAAAATAAATTACACACCAAAATGGGGTTTATTATTGATCAGTGTATATCAGTTAACAGCATTTCATAAAAAACATCATACATTTTAAGCTTAATGTAAAAAAAGGTTTAAAAATTCCAAAATTCCAAATCCTACACTGTAACAGCGTTACAGTGTAGGATTTATTATCACTACTTTCCCAGTCTCTCTTGAGAGTCTTGGGTTAGTTATCTCCTGAGTCTGACACACATAAGGACTGTACATTCGTTTACAACACATATTTTGAAAATGTAATTACCATTTAGAACATATTTGAAGCATGCGTTCTGTATCGCATTCTTAATGCAATAGATGCAGAAGTATACAAACAAAGGTGAATCATTGTGGTCCTAATTGAATCCTGACTGCAGAGGTTTACAGCACTCAAATCACTATAGACCAATAGGCGTTGAAGTAATGAGTGTGTACATCAAAATACATTTATACAAATACAATACAAAAATACAATATTTTTGGTGTATCCCCAGAGGGCTTTGGTATGCAGCTACATGGTTATTGAGGACTTTACTGTCATTTAGCCAGCACTAAACCATCATTGTTTATACTGCGTGATGATGGGTTTATCCTATGGTGCATTGATCCTTCAATGGAATCCTCCTGAGGTGTGCTTTCATGACTTTAGTAGCTGCCTATCAGTCCAAATTGTCAGTTTGTGCTCCTGTATAGTCTTAGTAATGTAAATATATTATTAGGGACAAGCTCTTGAGATGAACCTTCTCATTTTCAACAGGGTCCTAAACAAACAAAAGTACAATACAAAGTGAAACAACAGTTACATTCATACAAACAGACGATTGCTCTCCAGGCCTAACCACTTCCCCACCCACTGATTACGTTAATTTATCAGAACATATACCGGTACAGCAGAAATACATACATTTACACAAATATTATCCACATACAGTAATTATAATCAAGCGTACATTATATTATAATGTACTGTATGACCTTCATATTGTCAGTAATTTCTCAAATTTAAAAGTAGGCCCTGGCCTCAAGGGGATGAACACGATGACAATGGCAAAGGTCATGTGAAAGTCAATAGGCTGGTAGAACACTCTGCTGGTTTGTTCTAAGATTACTTTTAGCCTAATCAGCCCTCTTTAAATGCACTGGTTCTTTTCACATTAAAGTTTGTACAAACATGGTAACATGAACTGTATCAGCAAACACTGTCATACCAAGCAGACCTATGTTTCGCACACATCATCCGAATTATATGCAACTCATGCAGTATTATACCAAGGAGATGCTATCGTGGGGATGTCAGTTGTTGCGTCTGAGTTGCTTGTCACTGGTCCAGCGTTAAGGTTTCATTAGGACACGTCAGGCTATTCTTAGCAGTGGCTCAGGTAGTCTCTCAAGACACCTCTTTTCCCACATTCTTTCTGACACCTGGCAGCTCTTTTGTCTTAGAGTGGACAGATGGAACATTTGGGCATACATGCATATGTGGAAGATTAATGTCTCTTTCAATATGTTAGTTAGGTTAGACAATGCACAGTAAGCTCCCCACTCTGCAAAGATAAGTATAATCAATAAATTCAGTATTCTCAGACCAAACTCTAAAACCAATGGCAAGTGGTTAATAAAGACCAAATGTAATGTCTAATTGCTTTACACTGGACTTTTGAGACTAAGGCATTTAAGGTTTTGTCCATATTATTCAGATTTTTGTAGCACAATATAGTGACATATAGTGTTGTAGTTGGCAACAGTTATTAAGTGTTTGTGATGTAAGGTCAGAAATGTTGACACAAACAACATTGCTATATTTTGAGGCCACTGGATTGCATGTATACACTGAAGCTGAAAATTACCTGTGTTTTAAGTTCGCAAACAGTTTTCTATTCGTCACACAGTACTGTATATGCTATAAGTTTATTCTTCAATTTTAACATGTCAATGTTTTTAATCACTTAAATGTGATAAATGTGATAAATAGATTTAAAAAAATAAATATATCAAGCAATAGTATACTGTTATGTACACTCTGCAAATGCAATTACTCGTCTTTGTAATAGATTGGCATGGCATTTGCAAAAGTAAATGAAAAGCTGTCCTACAAAATTAATAATATACTATTTTAGACTGACTGCAGTTGCAGAGCGACAGATTACATAGATGCAATTACATTTTGACAAATAGTCTCCATGGTAACTGCTGTAATTAGTTTACAAATTATAAGACACAGATTGCTAAAGAGATCCAAAATGAAATGTCCTAAATAAAAAACGAAATCAATTATAGGCTGCCAATACGACTAAATAAACATTGATTTGTTAATAATGGGCTGCCCAGCATCCCATGTTTAAACTCAACCAAACATTAGCCTGAGTTTGTCATTGGCCTGCTGCCAATGATCAATGCATGCAACATCCAAAGAGGGTAGAAATTCAGAATCAAAGCTGTAGTCATAGCAACGCCCCTGCCAGATTCCACCAATCAATAGAGTCTGGGAGGTTGCAGGATGCGCCAGTGAAAGGCCGGCGTCCTACATAAGGAGTGTGGGACAGGGAGCGACACAGGACGTCACACCTCTCCAACGCGTCAAGATACCGACTGCAGGGAAAAGAGGCAGAAGAAGAACTGACACTGAAGTGAAAAGGAGAGCGAGCTAAAGAGAACAAGCAGAAAGATATAGATGAGACGTAGATATGGCATGCTCATTTGAATGCCGATTCCCAGCCCAGGTCTATGTGGGCAGTCTTCTCTTCTCACTCTACATACACTCTATCACAGTTGGCGGAGGTAAGATATATATCGCCAGGAGTTTGAAATGTGTGTTTGGATGTGTTTGTTATTGCCGTACATTGAAATACATCATTTATTTGTCTAATTCCAACTTTGCCCATATTGCCAGGGTATTAGTTTAACAAGAGTGTATGGTTCTCTCTAAGAGGTGCAGAGGTGCGTCTGCTATATATTTTATTTAATATGTGTGCTCATCTATCTTCCTGCTTTGTGTGTAGGGGAAAACGGGCATGTCGATTTACTTCTTGTCTGAGTGCCATGTGAGTGCCAGCTCTAAAATGCTGCTACTGTATAAGCCTGGCGAAACAGTGTGTTTCTTGATCAGCCTCAAGCAATAACAAAATCAGTCATAGATTATTTCTCATTAGTTAATTCACTTTGTTTTAGGAATGTTTCATCTAATGCTACCTACTTTTGGGACAGCCTGCAATGTCTGTATTCACTGCTTTCAACAGCTGCAACATCTGCACCAGTATTATTGCCTGTATTATTACGTTAAATGTTTCTGTATAAGGTTGGATTCCTTTTTGCAGAGAATGTAAAAGTACTGTAGTATATCATATACATTATATTTAAATTATCAAATGCGAACATAATTAGGCTCAACTGTGAATGCCAAAGTAATTAGTCAAAATCTGTACCCCAAACTCGTTTGTATCAGGGTGGCAAACTGGAAAAGGTTACTTTGAAGTGGAGGCTCTTGATATTGGTGGAGATATAAGAACTGGGAGACAGCCCGGGAAGCCAAAATCACTTCCCCTGTGTCTCATTAAACTCACAGTAACAGCCAGTAAGTCTGCTGATAGCTGTGGCAGAGGGGAGTGGAAACAGCCATCAGCCATGCCAAGCCTTTCATGTGTAATTCTACAGCGTGTGCCCTCATACTTGAGGCACAAGAAGCCATCTGTAATTGCACAGAAAACGTCAGAGATCATTTCATAACACTCGTCATTTGGGCATGTCTGAGTCAGCCACTTGTCACATTAACTGAGACAGCAGAATAAGATGTCCATACATGTTTTCTGTCGTATACATGCTTATCCGGCCCTCTCAAAATAATACAAATGGATGATTTCAGAATCAAAGTTACTCTACAGACAATACGATTATGATTTAATTAGTTGTGGTGGAGTTGTGAATAATGCATTACTATCAGATAAGGCCGATGGCTAGTTCATATGTTTTTCTGAATTCATGCATGCAATTCCCAAAAATGATTTAAAGCCAGAGCAGCAATGAGTGAATGTAGTGCTGACAAATGGTCTAATCTGGGGCATGATACATAGTCTATCGGCAAGGTGCTGTTTGTCAGATACAGTAAAGTGTATCGTATTACACTATAAATAAACGGAACACCACTATATATAATTGTATTACACTGTAAATACATGGTACACCACTGTAGATACACAATTACACTGTAAATTCAAGGCATATAAAAACATTGTATTACACTATACATACACAGTACACCACTGTAGATACTGCATCACTGTAAATGCAAGGCACACCACTATGAATACATTGTATTACACTGTAAATACATGGTACATCACTGTAGATACAAGGCATACTACTATTAAAAACATTGTAATCCATGTAAATTCATGATACGCCACAGAAAACACACTGTATATGCCACTGTAAATGCACATCACACCGGTATAAGTACATTCCAATCCAATGTAAATGAATGGTATGCCGTTGTATATACATGCTACAGTATATGCCACTGCCAATACTGTCCACAGCTGCCCTGAAGCAAGAGGTGGCACTGGAGAATGGAGCCACCATGTTGAACCACTCCATGACTCTGGTGCAGCGCATGGAGGCCCTGCTGGCCCTGGGGAACGGCAGTGATGTCACGCTTCGGGTGCAGACCATCGCCACGGACGAGGTGAAGGTGATCCAGGCCCACGCTCTGGTCCTAACGCTGCAGAGCGACGTGTTCGACGAGCTGCTGCTCAACCGCAACTCCAGCACCCTGGTTCTGATGGAGACCGCTGACTGTGCCGCTGTCTTCGACAAATTCATCAGGCGAGCTGTTACCTTTTGCTTTTCTTTTCAAGAATATTTCTAAAAACTGTCTCAAGTCTAATGAGACTGCAAATACATTTGACATCATTACCAAGTATGGCCTAGTACAGTCTCCACTCTGGATTCAACTTTCCTTTTACTCTCCTCCAACTATGCTTTATTTAGATGTTGTATATTTAAAAATGGCACCTGTTGTGTGTGTGTGTGCGTGTGTGTGTGCGTATGACTAATACACACTCTGTGGTGCGATTCACATGCGGGTAGGTTGGTGAAACTTCAGAATATAGCACATCCCACACAACAACGCTAATCCCCATGCGATGGTATGATGCCCTTGCATAACTCCCATCCTTGTGCAGGTATCTGTACTGTGGCGACCTCTCCGTGAGAATGGATCAGGCTGTTTCCTTGCATAAGCTGGCCAGCAAGTACCACGTGTCGGGCCTGCAGCAGGGCCTAACCCAGTACATGACCCGGCATCTGTCCAGCGACTCCCAGGCGGGTCATGTGGTGGGCTGGTACCAGTACGCCGTGCAGATCGGAGACGGGGTCCTGCGCGACAGCTGCCTGCAGTATGTCTCCTGGAATCTGTCCTCCGTGCTGCAGAGCGGCGAGTGGGTCTCCATCAGCGCAGACCTGCTGCTGTCTCTGCTGCAGCGCTCCGATCTCATTCTACAGAGCGAGCTGGAGCTCTTTGAGGCCCTGGAGGCCTGGGTCAACCTGAACCAGCCCGGCAGCCTGACCGCGGAAAGAGCGCTCAAGGCCGTCCGGTACGGCATGATCCCCCCGCAGCACCTCTTTCGCCTGCAGAAGCAGTCCCCCCTCATGCTGCAACACTACGAGTCAGTCCGGGATCTCCTTTACCTGGCCTTCCAGTTCCACTCCGCCTCGCCTATACAGCTGGCCAAGTACTTTGAAGTCAACTGCAGTATTTTCACTCCGCGGAACTACCTGTCGGCCCCCTGGGGCTCTCCCTGGGTCATCAACAATCCCACGCGAGACGACCGCAGCTTCAGCTTCCAGACGCAGTTGGGGCCTAGCGGCCACGATTCGGGCAAGAGGGTGATCTGGAACGCCCTGTTCTCTCCTCGCTGGCTCCCGCTCAATGTGAGGTCCACTTATACTGAGCTAGGGGGCATGCAGCCCACCCGCACAGATGGAGGGCGCCCTCGGATCATTGTGACGCCCGCCACGACCAGCCCGGAGTTCGCTGGCGTGAGCTTCCAGAAGACGGTGATCGTGCTGGCAAAGCAGCAGGGGAAAGTGGTGGTCCGCCATGTCTACAATTTCCATCAGAGCACAGAGGAAGCTGGGGATTTTCTAGTGGATGCTGATTTGCAGCGCCGGGCGTCGGAATACCTAATTGACAGCTCCCTCTATCTGCACATTGTGGTAAAGCCCCTCTACCATACCCTCATTGTTGCTAGGAAGTGAGGGAAGGAGGGTTGTGCTTGAGGCCTCTCACTACCGATTCCCCGTCCTCTTCATTCCTATGCCACCAGTGTCACATGCACACATGCCAAACAAGACTCATATGCCATATCACTGCATTTGTTTATTTTTCAGAATACCCCCATTACCATTATTACTGGCATTTACTTTTGCAACTAAACCTTTTTGGTCTTCCAATTGTGGTGTTAACCTAAATGGACTAATTATTCTATCAGCAATTCAGATCCAGTAAGTTTCAATGTTACTCAGTGGGGCTTAAAAGCAACATCCCATAATGTTTCCTGTATCGTTTTAACCATGGCTGGTTGTGTCCCTGGTTGATATGGGTATCATGTTATGCTTAATTTTCAATTGAGTGGTATCATACACATAGGTAGCCTATAACCTAGTATTATACATTATTTTATTTATTTTTTACTACACATTTCTCTTAAAGATCTAAATCTCTGTGTAATTGTCATCATGAATAAAATACAGAAACTATGTCTGTGGTTTGTTGTGGTGACATTTCTATGGAAATTTGCTGTCGCACGATATAAACTACAAAGCCCACAACTCTTCAACATAAGGCAGGAAATACGTCATTGCGTACCAGTGTCGTTGGATCACTCAGCTGTCAGACTTTGGCCACCCTCAAAAGTGCACTTTTTGTTCCAAACTGATTCGAACTAGATATCATATTACGTAAGTGTTTTAAATCGTGCATTCTTATGATAATCGATTCTTAAATCTGCGGATTAGTTAAATAAGCACGCAGGTTGCATAAAGATAGTCTCCAGATCTCGGATCGTTACTAGTTTTGCACGACAAGCCACCGCAGATCCTGAGCGGGTGTAGGGTAGATGCGGGAAGGGAGGGAGTAAAAAAGGCAAAAGTCTTTGTGCTTCCCTTCCCCCTCATCAAAACAAAGGGGAAATGTCTCTCACGAAACGAGGTAAGAATTTCTTGCGTTGCCAAGTATAAAATGTATTTATGCATCTCTCTATCTGCATCTGTTTGTCTTTAACGTGCAAGTGTGGGGGAGGAAGTTAGCTACAATGTTGTAGAAGGAAAAGCCTGTCTGGACGTCTTTCCTCCATATATCACGCCAAGCAATTTAGTCTTTAGCCTACTGTACGGTGTGTTGCCTGAAGCTACTTGTCATATCGCTGTATTATATTACCGGTATCGTATAAAACCTAAAACGTCAAAATGGCATTCTGATCACGGTAGTGCCCATGTCGTCTCCTTCCGCGTATCCTTCCTTGTCATTAAATCAAGTGTAATAATCCAAAAAACACAATTTCTAACCACCTGGCGTCTCAGTATTATTGCGCCTCCGGTAACGAGTATTTCCCCCTCTTTTTAAAGTGCTGTACAACAGGTGGGTGTTTAGTCCTCGGCGACTTAAAGTCGCTGCGTTGCATCCTTATCCAAAAAAATGACATCCATTTTTCATTGATGTGTATCCACGTTCATCGGCCTGTAACCATATAATAGTTCTATCATGTCTGTAAAACATATGACTGCTGCCACTGCCTATTGTGTAATATTTAAGCATCGAACAGTCTACAAAATGCACGCCTTTTGAAAATCACGGTCCCTCCACGATGATGTCAATTTACGTTTCAAGATCAGTGTTGTTACACAATCATAGTAGCGTTACCATGGAGGTGAGTGTACGGATTTCAAAGAGCTGTGCACATTGACTGTGTGCTTGTGGGCAATCATAGCCTTTGGTCTACCACGGCAGGTTTTGACTTGCAGCCCCAGTGACTAAAGCAGATTATCATTGTTGACAGTTCACTGGCTGCAAGCAGACATTCAAAGCTGCTACACAGGTTCTCTGCTAGGATTATTTTGCAGACCTTTGGTCTTCAAAATAAGTTTTGTCCATCACAATTAGCTTAGATCGCCTTGCCTCCAAGGGTGGTGTAGGCTTATGTGAACTACAATGCATTTCATAGTATTGCTTAGGCATGTTCCAAGATTGGATTGTCCTAACTGTGCTATAGAGATTATCTGTGGATGACTCATCTTTGCCCATATATGGACCCATCCCCAGGCCCCAAAGGTTCCTCTTGGTGATTTTCTACTCAGCAGTTGTCATGATGAGCCCATGCACAGCCAATTTAGTTGTACCTTTTTGGAGGTACTGCAGCATAAACCGTTGCACCAAGTTTCCACTACAAATATGCTCAATATACATTCTGATGAGACATACAGTAGGTTTATGTGTCCACATCCACTGTAATACCGCACCCTTTAAATGCATTAACACTGTCTTCGACTTCAATCCAAACCGATCCAAAAAAGTGTTGTGTGCTCGTCTCCCGTTAACACAGTAGATTGCACTACACAGCGAAGCGGTGCTGTTGGTATTTTGGACAAAGGCACAGAGCTTATTGTGTTTAAGAGGATGTGCTCAGAAGGTCAGATCCCAGTTTACAGCCCTGGTAATGATAATGGGGCTTGACTCAGACCAACATTATTTTACATTTGACATCCACAGCATTTAGCATTTATTTATTTTGTATACTCACGCTCCACTAGTTGCTTGTTCTGTGTGCATGCTGAAAAAAATAATCTGGTGTTTCTACAGAGCCCTGGCTCTATACATGGAAACACAATCAAAGTGGTGCAGACTACACCAACCAACACTATCCCAGCCTTGGGAATGTGTGCATGATATGGGGGAGGGGGGTGTGGATATTCTACGTGAGTTTTCTTTAGATAGAGTTAAAATATCAACATTATTTCTCCAGAATCCCTGACTCCACCTTTTTAAGTAGTCCTTTACTGCAAACCTGCAAGGCAAGTCTTTCTTTACAAGAAAGTCTGCATGATTATCTTACAGAAATGTAGGCAAGGCCTACTTGCAGAAATTGTGCCAATTTGTAATCGGCAAATATTAAACTGTCTCCAGCATTGTATACGCATGTTGTTTATAAGTATTAAGACCTAACATAGGTGAAATTGGCATGCAATCAGTTTTGTTGGATGAACAAAACACTGGCTAGTTTGGCAGATAATTGTAAAAGGTTTGAATGGTCTTTATTTAGCTTGCACTAAAGAAATGCATTAACTATAAATGCATTAACATCTATGCTACTGTTAAACTACAGTAGCATAGATGGTTGTTGCTGTTATTGTAGTGGTATACTTGAACCTATTTGCAAAATGTGATTGTCCAGAGCGTCACTGCACGGGTATTGCTTTTATGCAAAATGTCTCCACAGCGTGGCTTATGAAAAATGAATCGCATACAAAAAAAAGAGCAATGGAGTAATGTGAGCAGTTAACCTTGCAAACCATTGTGCATAACAGTGAACTGGCCTCAGCTGTGATTTTGAGGAAGTGTTATTTTTTTCCTATCAGCCAGTCCCACTTCGAGAATGAATGTGCTGAACACTGTGGTCTGTGTCAAGGGGTGTTTAGCTGTTTAAATGTTCTTCCATGTTCCTGGTAGGCTAGTAACAATCTACTTTTGGCAGGGAGTCAGTCCCTTGTGGGAAGTCCCAGGGCTAGGCACTGCTGGTAATGCATGTTTATGAATGAACTGCTGTCAGTGGTTTGAACAGAGAGGTTCCAGAGCTCCACTGTTAACATCTTCAGGAAGTTGAGAGAGGTGATTGATTTTTTTTTTTTAGCTAACCCCCCCCCTCCCCCCCCCCCGCCCGCCCAGGTAGCCTATAGTTTTGTTTTACATTTTTTATGACCAAATTCATATCAGCGAGGAAGATGTTTTGTTCCTTGTATTTTAACAACTCCCTGGTATTTGAGTCATCATACCGATGCTGATTATTCATGTAGGCCAATAGTTCTCCAACTGGGGGCCACCAGAGGGCGCCAAGAGGGGGCTGTGGATAAATTAGAGAAATATTTAACATAAATAAATAATGCATGAATGTGTATTATAAAATGGATGAATGTTGTGTAGTATACAATCATTTTGTGATATATATATAAATAAATAAATAAATAAATAAATGAAAAAAATATATAATTTTGTGAAATTGTATATAATGTATATAATAATTCATAATATATAATTTTGTGAAATTATATATATATATATATATATATATGTATGTATATATGTATGTATGTATGTATGTGTATATATATATATGTATGTATGTATATATGTATGTATGTATGTATGTATGTATGTATGTATGTATGTATGTGTGTGTGTGTGTATATATATGTGGTGTGTTTGGAATTTGCCTCTGGCAAAATGCAAGGAAAAACTGTTAAACTGTTTGGGGGTCCGGGGTGTGGTAAGGTTTAGAAACCCATAAAGCATGCCACCTTCTCTCTATTGTTGACTGGAACTTTAGTTCTACCATATAAAACAAATGCAGTTTTTACTGGCAGATGCTGATTTTGATGATTCATGGAAGTGTTGAACATGCGTTCCAGGTTGTTGTATGCATTTCTAAACCCTAAATGCTGATTTTAAGATGTTAAGGACTTTTTTTTTCTGTGGTCCTTTCAGGAAGAAAGAGAAACCCTGGGCTGTCACTGCCTAAAGAGGTGTTTGAGCAGCCTCCACCAGCAGCAGCTGCGTAAGACTTGTTTATATTTCTCATAATGGGCTATATTACTTTGTTTCTTCCACTTTGAAAGGTGTTTAGTGACTCATTGTCAAAATCACTTCAGGCATGGGTTTATTGGTTTTATTTAACTGTTTGTCTCAATGCAGACCTCCCCGGGATCTTGACTCTAAAGCTTGCGTCACTATTGGAGACAAGGTAACTGTGTTCGACACAGCCCTTCGGACGTTTCGCAAGATGCTTTTGGAAGGGCCAGTTGGTTGCTATTAATATTCTAATATTTCAGTACACACACGTGCAGGTACTTAACATGTCCCTGTGCTCTTGTCTCATGTCCAGAACTTTGTAGTAAAGGCAGATGACTTGGAGCAGATCGCTGAGCTGGGGCGGGGCGCGTACGGGGTGGTGGACAAGATGAAACATGTTCCCAGTGGAGTTATCATGGCCGTCAAGGTAGGTAGGGCTTGCCTGCCTGCTCACTGCTCAGGTTACCTTACTTACACTGCTTGGCAGATGCAACAGACTTTTAAAAATAGCTCTGCGAGTCACGTATGAACAGTTGCATCCATGGAAATAGCTTATAAGAGACGTGTGTACGTTGTTACTCTCTTTTATATCTATGCTCTCACAGGGTGTTTTTACACGCGGCAGTTTGTTCTACAATTCATGAGGCACGGCTACTTTTAAATTTTATTTTGCCCAAATGGGGAAATGCGTAATGACCACACACAAATTTGTACATGCACATTCCCTGTACACACAGAATGGTGTATAGGGCCTTCACATACAACATAGTGCAACCTAGCCCAACCCTTTCTTTTGTGTCTATTTAACTGCCTCTTCTTGTGTCTGACTGGGACCTGATCAGAGCCGTTTGTATTTTGTATAAAGGAGGACAGCTGAGAATGTAATTTACCCCCCCGCTCCCCCCTTCTTTCTGTCCAGTCCTCCTCTTTCACAAATCCCATCAAAGTTTGTTTGCTTGGCATGACGCTTCGCTGTGCTAGTGGTATAATCTGTAATGTTGGGTTGCCAAACTAGAGTGACATTCCTTACTGTAGAATGCTCTCTGTCATAGTGATATAACAGTTATTCATTAGGTAGTCCACTGTCAAGTCAAGTCAATTTTATTTATATAGCCCTTAATCACATTGCAGTCTCAAAGGGCTTTACAACCTACATTTCACATGGAAACAAACAACACCCCCTTAACCTGTCCCACCCAGACACTCTGACCATGGAAAGTAGTCATGCATACATAACTCAAATGAACATGCCAAGACATTCCATTCCAATAATGCTGTAATACAGACCTGTTTTTATTTAAAAATGTACCCATATTTTTTTCCTAGTGGCCTCCACTAGGGCAGTCTCTGGGGAACAGCATTCATTTTTGTGCCAGCTCTCTATTGTCGTACATTTTTGCCAATCTCTCCACAGAGGATCCGAGCCACAGTTAACACACTGGAGCAGAAACGGCTGTTGATGGACCTAGACATTTCCATGAGGACGGTGGATTGCTTCTACACCGTCACCTTCTACGGCGCCCTCTTCAGAGAGGTGAAGACAGTGTAAAATCCCATTGCCTGCTTGCCTACACATTGTCAACATTTGGTTATTAACTGTTCATCGTCTCGCTTTTGGTCGGTCTCCGTTTATATATCTGGGCTCTCAGGGTGATGTTTGGATTTGCATGGAGCTAATGGACACATCACTGGATAAGTTCTACAAGAAGGTTATCGAGAACGGCATGACCATCCCCGAGGACATCTTGGGAAAGATCACTGTAGCAGTATGTCTACCACTTCTGTATTGTACTGTTTCAGTCAGGTCATTGTTGTTTTTGTGCGATAATGTGATCCAGTGTGGCATTGTACCTCTGGTTTGTTGGAATACTATTATGGTGTGTGTGTGTGTGTGTGATGATCTCTATCTGTTTACAGATTGTCAAGGCATTAGAGCACCTTCACAGTAACCTGTCAGTAATACACAGAGGTAATTTAGATAACTTAAACTCTCTATGTTCTGTTTTTGTGTCAGCGGCTTCAAGTAATGGGGATTTTTTGTATTTTCTTTTTATTACTTTTTTTGATCTGCCTTTTATTTCTTCTTCTAATAATACCTGGATCCTGTCCCTCTCCAGATGTGAAACCCTCCAATGTTCTCATCAACACTCAAGGTCAAGTAAAGATGTGTGACTTTGGCATCAGTGGACACCTTGTGGATTCTGTAGCCAAAACCATGGATGCCGGGTGCAAACCCTACATGGCGGTAAGTGTGAGGGGGGGATCATAAAAGTCGCTCTGCTTAAGGTGATTGAAGATACAGTATGTAGGAATTCTGAATCTGCGAGAGATCAACATGGTGCTATTAACAGACATCTGGTAAATTACTCACTGAAACACATTTGTACCAAAATATGGAGCCTTTCTTACTATGTCCAAAATTTAAAAGGCATTCAAATTCCAAAAATAAAATAATCTAAAAAGGAGTTTGTTTAATACTTACTAATGTTTGATATGTTCGGGTTAACTGTTTTATTTCTGTATTTTTAAGTCAAACTTAGACACAGCATAACTATTTTGGCAAACAAAGGTACCACCATCAATTTGTTTGCATTACTGAATATGAAGAGAGACTCACCAGCACTAAATTGCTACTGAACATGCTAGTGTCAGTAAGAACCTAGAGGAGTGCAGAGTAGAGAGTGACTGGACGTGATTGCTGAGTGAAGGAGCACATGCAACAGCGGTCATGAGTCACGTTCACACACTTTGAGCACACAGGATGTACTGATCCATTGGCGCTGCCCTGTCTAATCCCTTCCATTGCCTTCAGTCAGCAGTGGCATGTTTGCACATGGCATTATTTAATGCGTTTTGTTGAGAGGGCAGTAATAAAATGAAGTGAAGTTACATTCATGATTTAAAGCCATATCACCCAACCCTACTGACTGCGCTCTTCTTTCAGCCCGAGCGAATCAACCCTGACCTCAACCAAAAAGGCTACAGTGTCAAATCAGACATATGGAGTCTAGGCATCACGATGGTGAGTACGTTTCAGACACTGTGTGCTTTCTGAGCTGAATTATATACTTTGAAGGTTTCGTGCACATTTTTTAATGAAACGTTTTTACACTTTAATTTTACACTTATCATTATTTACAAAAGCTGCTTTTTAGCACTTCTTGTGCAAAAGAGATGCCATTATCACTTAAATGTATCTGTATTTTCCTTCCTGTAAATATTCATTGTTTGCAGTAGCAAGTATAGGCGGCTGTCTTGAAATTGCAACATTTTTTTTCTCATTCATTGTCTTTCTGCAGTCCCAAACGGCTCAGTAGTTTGCTGACAGAGATTGTGTGTGAGCTAGTGTCAGATACTAATAGTATTAACACGAGTATCTCTACCTCTTAGATTGAGCTGGCCATTCTGAAGTTCCCCTATGACTCGTGGGGAACTCCGTTCCAACAGCTCAAACAGGTGGTGGATGAGCCCTCTCCGCAATTGCCTGCCGACCGCTTTTCTCCAGAATTTGTAGACTTCAGCTCCCAATGGTGGGTCTTTACATTTTTGTTCATTAATGTTTCAATGAATTAGGTTTGTGGTCTGTAATTTATATTGGCTTAATGCAGTATCATCTAATGCCCACCAGGGTTCAGTATAGTGTTATTTATTCAGTGTATTGACGCATAAGCTTGACTGTGTGACTTCCTTGAAAGTGTCTGTACAATAGGTAGGATGTGAGAGTTGCAATGAGAGCTATAAATAGCAACAGAAGCGAGTAAGCTGTTGAAAATCAACAACTGAAAACCCATTCTGCCTCCCTCTGGAGTCTGTTGGTCTGCTTTCGGGAAGCTCCATTTACTGATTATCAGAATTGTCTGAATCATTTTGGGCAAGACTAAACTACAAGGCTATGATCCAGATAGTCTCACGGAGCATTTAACTCGCTGATAGCTGACAGACATATGTCTAAGAAAGTAAACTAAATGGACAGTGTTATTTTAAAGATTAATGCAGCAGCGAAACACTGTTTTCTATATACAAGATTGTGGTGCGCTTAGTGTGACATGCAAGGTTTTCAACCTTACATGTCCTGGGAATGCGTTTGCATAAGATTCCAGGGTCCCATTTATTTAATGGTTGTAGAGTGAGATTACAATGGAAGTCACATTTACACTTTCAGACTTTCATAGAAGACTTGCATAGGTACAGAAGCTGTATTGTTGGAAGCTAATATACGGTTGAACAAAAGATCAGATGAAATGGGCGGCCTCAGAAAACACTGAAGCTGTAACGAGTGAGCATTGAAATCACATATGAATCACATATTGGCTTCATCATAGCTACTTAGGTAATGTAAGGTTTCATTTCTGCTAGGGATGTGTGTGTTCCATGTCTTAATCTTGTTCTTCATTATTTATTTATTTATTTATTTCTATCTTTTTTAGTTTAAGAAAAAAGCCATGTGAGAGACCAGCCTACACAGAATTAATGGTTAGTTTTTCCCCTCCAGTACATTATATACCAGCACCTTTTCATTATGTGTGACAGAATACATGTATTCTCTGTTTGTCCACTAGAGGGCAGACGCAACCAATTAACCTACCAACTGTGAGCGTTTGGTGCTTGCGCCACAAACTTTCAGCCTGGCCATCTTAAATGTGTATATTTTCCCTCCTTTATACAGAAACATCAGTTTTTCACCCTGCATGACTCCAAAGACACGGATGTGGCCAGTTTTGTCAAAGTCATCCTGAGTGACTGATGAATTCCCTCTCCTAACCCCAACCCCACCAGGGGTAGGCTGACCTCTCCATTAATGCACCAATGGCCTACCTTGTATCTCACTGGAATGACACACACACACACACACACACACACACACACACACACACACACACACCCCACACAGTGTGGGGTGTCCCAAAGACTGAAGCGAGCCCAAAGGCCACGAGTGGGAGAGCAGTGGATTTAGATATTGAAGCAGTTTATTTCACCTCTCCACACGTCATGTGTCTGCCCTTATACAACTCTAGCTAACAAGAACTGAGCTCTGATACGCTTGGTCCCCCTTTTTCCCAGCCACTGTTCCCCTCTTCTGATTGGACCGCGCCACCTCTTGCTTCTTTACCTGTGATTGTTTTTTGTTTTTTTTGCTAGCGAAATAGAAACTTAATTTGCGACAGAAAGCCTTTTAAAGTGTATGTTTTTTGTCTAATGAATGCACATTTACATATGCTATTTTTTTGTAACCCCCCTCTCCCATTCTACAGTTGTTATACTGTATTTTGATGTGTGAGATGGGCAATATTTGCATAATTGCCTCTGGCAAATTCAATATAATCGTGTGAGGTTAATTGTGGATGCAAGCGGTGAAGACCGATTACGCCAAGAATGGGGAAAGGTCAAAGGTTACTTCTCTGGAAAAAAAAGCAGTGTAATAGTATTTGTCCTGTGATTTCTCGTGTTAGGCAGGCATGAGAGACAATCCACATCATCTGACCTTGTGATGCTCCGAGACGCACACCAGTAAGCACTGTGACATCCTGGAGTAGGCCTACATGGACCATTTGTACCATTTTACATATTAGAGTCTCATAGGGCATCTGATAGAAACAGTACTGGAGCTTCATCGAGTCTGCTCTGTGCCATTTTGAAAATTGTTCCCATTAATTATTAAATTAATAGGATATTTAGTTGTTTTTTACTTTATTTGTTTTGGTGGGGGGAGGGGAGGGTGCAGTGTTATAACATATTCTTATCGTTTCCAATGCTGGAGTCAGTATAATCTAAGGCACTTGCTTTTCAAAAATACCTTTTTATGCCTTACACATTGATATGTTGGGGAAATAATTTATGCGAGGAAGATGTAAATAATATTGCTCTTAAAAAAAAAACAAAAGTAACAATCTGTTAGTGCCAGTGGTGCTGGAGTGGTTAATATTGGTAGTTTCAATGTGTTGTGACACACACACACAATTACGAGGGCCAGCATGTACCAGTACAACATTTTTATTATTAAACGTCCCTCCCGTCAAGTTCCACCACTCAGGTTCTTGTGTCCCACTGATACCAGCCCCCCACGGCCCACCCACACCCCCAAGGTTCCACTATCTGTGCTGTATTGCGAGCTGAAGAAGACACGGTCTTCTGTTGGATTGTACTATGCAGGGTGCCCCATTGTCCTCTGTGGCCTGCAGTTATGGCCTCTCCAATGTCCACTGTTGTGTGATCATAACAAATGTGGAAATGGAATGAATAGCATGTATTTACAATAATAAGAAGGGAAAGCTAGCGACGTCACAAAGAAGCTGCTGTATTTCAAATTTTCTGTATTTTTATTTAGTTTTCTGATCAGCATTCTTTGGACGGCCATTCCCATGGTGTTTCAAAGTGTGGTTTTACGCCGATCACAATGAGAATGGATCACCCGCTCTACCTCCTACACACTATATTTGCCACCTCTACATGTGGTGGGATTGACAAACTTGAACTATGGGAAGACAAATAAAAACTTTATTCTTCAGTACGACTACGTTTTGTGCTTTACTTGTCACGGCTTGCTCCGGCTAGATCTGCTGTCAATGCTTACAGAGAATCAACAGCCGTAATAATACATGACGTGTTTTCAATGGGATCATAACGGCAGGCTTCAGGATGAACACACAGGACCACATGGTTCAAACAGGTATTCAAATGCATCGTGCCATTCACACAAGCCGATCAAGACCATCCTACCTGAGCACACACTAATTGTGATGGAGAGATACTGGATCTTACTGGACACTGATAAAAAAAAAAAAGAAAGTAAGGTTTCTGCCAGAGGTAATCTCTCCTTTCTCCCCAGCATGGCCTTAATGGGCTTTCCGTCATGTTGCATGTGGTGCTGTTAAGTGTTTAATGTGATTAAAGTGGAATTGAATCTCCAGATGAAAGGATAGGCTTAAGAGTACAGAAGGATACTGTAACATTGTGTAGGTTGTTACTGTGAACTTCCAGGTAGATACATTGATGAGCTAAAGACGTTCTGGTATAAGGTGTGCTTCAATCTAATTATTATAATTATTATAAATTATTAAAGGAACAATGTTTTCAGTCAGGAATCATGTAAGTTTTGAAATCTCAAATACTCTCACCGCACTCATGTAAGGATGTCACCTCTAACACTGATCCACAGGTCAAAGTGGCAAAGGTCCTGCCGCTGTTGCCTGGAACACTGCACATTCTATTTGTGTAAGTAAAGCTATGTAAGCTGAATGGAAGTGGGTGTGTTCGTAGCAATCCCAATTCAAAAGGCTGCACACTGAATGGTAACACGAGACCATTACCACTGTGCCATGGACGTTGTGAACAGAGCTTACTTGAACAGCACAATAATGGCCTCTCCACTCTGAGTGTCTGTCAAATCTCAATGTCTCCATGCCGGAGTGAGGAAACTCAACGCTAACAGATTGCAGGCAGTGGCCTGAAGTTGAGCAGAAATTAGGATTTACATTGAAATTAATAAAATGCTCTTCTTTTTCTTAGTAACGAATCCTCTAATGAGATCTTACATAATCATTCTAAACATATTCTATGAGAAAAATATCTCTACATGTATTGGCCTACTGTTCCTGTATGCACAATAGAGTGGACGTTGATGCAGAAGAGAATTGCAATCCATACTTGAGCATTTTGGAGAATTGTGCATTATATATGACATTTTATAGAATATGGGTGTTTTAAAAATTGATATTCAATGTACATATGGCACTTTTATATAGACATGGGCGTGTCCTGCTTGTACCATTGCGGTAATACACCATCACAGTCCAATTCAGCAGCTTCAATTGTACACCATCCCTCTCCCTCTTCAGTCTTCCACTGTTTGTGTTGAAGGTGATGGCCTGGATAGATTAGGCCAGGGATTTGATACCTGACCCTAGACGACAGCGCAACATCATTGCCCCGAGATGCTGCTGCAGCCGTCAATCACTAATCACATTGCTGTGTGCACAGTGTACATGTTATGCCTGTAACTGATTCAGAAAGGTCTGTGTACGTTTCCACATGTGGTCTGAACAAGTATAGGCCTATAGGAAAGTTAGCCTCGATGACTGCTGCAGTCAATCTTCCAGCATCTAGCAGCAATATTCAGCTATTGATGTATTCAATATCTGAAAACATACTAGTCACCTTGTATAAACATGTCTGCTGAATGCAGTTTAAATACAACGTAAGTCACTACACCAAGACCAAAGATGAGAGCATGCTGTATCGCAGAGGTGTTGGAGCATTGGTACTATGAACCCAGAGAAACCCAAAGAGGGTGAAATATATACAGGCAGTTACAGTACTGTATCAGTGAATGAAACAGCTGGGTTTTGATTTAGATTCATGTTTACATTCAGTTTTGCTGAGTGACGCCGCTCATGGGGTCGTATAGCCTGCCATTCTCCATCCTGATGCTGCCAATCTTTTGTTAAAGAGAGGAGAGCTTATCTAGATCTTTGCACGTATTTCACATCCTCATGAGTACATACTTATTGTGCCTCTGTGTGACCACTGATGTCCTCAAGGACTGTGTTTATTGATCCTAAGTTGTAGCCTAGCATAGCCTAGCTCTGCCACACTATGACTCTCCGGTCAGATTTGCAGAGACTATAGTCTGGAAACCCTGTAGCGTTCACACAGCCACCCTTTATGGCAGACCAATCAGCATTCAGATTCATTTAGCACACGTTTTTGGATTAGGCCCTAACCACTTATGGTAACAGACACAACAAATAAGGTTCTGCTTCAATCATCTGCACTGTGTTTCTCTCTGTGCGCCTGTCACTGAAGACAGATCAGGAGTGTTGTTGCCATAATACGCTTTGGGTTCTCGGTGTTGTTAGGCAACATAGCTTTCAGCAGAGGTGAGACTATAAGTAGCTTTTTTTACTAAAGGAGAGAGGTTAGAGCACTTATATAATGGAAATAGCCGCTGGTCCCCTGGTGAGTTGGAGTGAAGAAAGACACTTCTCATCAAGGAGGCCTTGATGCAAGTCTGTGCCTGTTGAAGCCAAATAGTCGGGGCTAAATGCGGACAGGCCTCACAGAGACTATTAATCATTAACCTCTTCCACGCTGTTGAATTAGATGTCCATCCGGATCTCTCAGCCTCTGTCGTTTGTATTGAATATGCAAACTCTTACCATAGCGTGGTTCTCAAACTTTGGGTTCAGATGCCTAGAGTGGTCGAGCTACGATGGTTTAAGTCAAATGTTAAATAAATAAAATAAAACCGTTTAATTCATACCAACATAACATGGGCACATTTCGCAGTACTTTTTATTCTTGTGTTTTTATTTATGTGTATTTATGTATTTACTAGATATAAACAAAGTGGCTCATTGCTTATGAACATGTTGAACATTCGGAGAAGGCTGGCCTTAAATTCTAAGTAGCCAATTGACCTTTTTCATATGACTTAAGGTCACTTATTCACAGCTATTTATAGCTAAGTGAAGGAACACAACAACGATTCAGGCTACTCTCCAGGAAAGATTTCTCATTTGCAGTTCTCGGCATCGACCTCACGGTAGGCTAAGTGCTGCAGATGTAGTCTTCAGAAACGAATGTCCGTATCATGTTTAGGCCTAGGCTACAACTGTTATAAGTAGAGATACTACTGTCAAACTGCAATAAATAAAATATCTACCTACTGTAAGGAGTCTCTTCTTTTATTCTGCTCAATGCCCATCAAAGCAGTTAGCCTACTTATCCATTACTGACTGATATAGTAGCCTGTAGACCCCTTAAGCTTGCTCATTTCAGACAAAACAAAATAGATGTTGGTATCGAGACCATATTGAGCGACACCAAGACATTAATTGGAATGCAGCGAGAGAGAGACGGATAGAAAGGACAGGTTACTAAAAATGACCCCTAAGTGTTTCAGTGTGGGCTATAAAGTGACACAGTGACAGAGGTAGGTGTACAGTATGTTGTGTGTTTGTGTGTTCGTGTGTGTATGTGTGTGTGTGGGGGGGGGGGGGGGGGGGGGGGCCCCCCGCCCCCCCCCCCCCCCCCCCCCCCCCCCCCCCCCCCCCCCCCCCCCCCCCCCCACGGCAAGATTGGGTTTCCACCCTGTAAAGTAGGAGGTCTTGCGTTCCACTCATATGACTCGCACTATAACGTGCCAGGCAGGCCAAGCAGCTTGTCTTGCCTGGTTGTGGCCTGTTGAAGAGCAGAGTGGTGTTCACACCCCTCAACACAAACTACGCTTTGCTTTTTCTTGTCTTCCTTCTTGTTAGGGGATAGAAAGTCATGGTCTTCCTTGAATGGAATAATCCTGAAACAGAGTGAATTGTCCGGCTTTGGCCCGGATATTTAAATGACGTTATCTTAGAAAACATTGACATTATCTGTGTTACGTCTTATTTTCAAAGTAATCTGTCAGGTTGGTAAAATGCAACTCAATCACACACACACACTTACACAGAGAGAGAGAGAGAGAGAGAGAGAGAGAGAGAGAGAGAGAGAGAGAGAGAGGGAGAGAGAGGGAGAGAGAGCGAGAGATCTACAGAAACAGAGGAACTATTCCTCTTGCAAACAGCGAGGCCTGCATCATTGGCAATGTCTCTCTGACAGCAGCTTGACTTTTAATGGGACTTGTGTGGAACAAGAACGAAAAAGTCAAGAGAACGTTGATTACCTGAGTCCCTGGTATAACATCTGAGGCTCATTGGGGCTGCAATCTCATCCTCAAGTGGCATACTTACTATCCTGTTACCTGCTTGCCACTGGAAAACATAGCTGGTTTTCTGTGCATCACCAGAGTGGATATGGGGTCTGTTACACTGTGATACCTTAGAGAGTTCTTTAATTAGACCACTGATTATTTTTACCATTCAGGATAGATAGATTACATTTCAGTTCTTTATATTACATGTACAGTATTTGGCTAGTGCTTTTATCTAGACTTGCAGTATAAATACATTTGCCAACAGCTAATGCAGCTATTACATCAATATTATTTCTGTAAACATTTGACCTTGTACAATGTTTTATTTTAATCAAGAATATGTGTTGTTTCTTGCTGTGATGTACTGTATGTAGTTGTCATAGCTGTGACTGAATCACAGCTGACTTTGTCAACAACAGAATATCTAGTGTACATTTTTATAGATGTGTAAACAAACAATGATTTATTTAATACAAATAAAATAAAAGTTAACATATTTAATTTAAGTTATTTGAGTGATTACCATAGACCCAATCGATTATGATTTGTGTTTTGTCACGTTTGTACAGCCAACGAAAAATGTAACTGAAATCACCTCCACGGAGGTGAAAGCAGATCTCTGAAGAGGCAACGCATTGCATCACAGCACCTGCAGACTTGATGCTGCACAGTCCTGCAGCATCACACCACAAACACCGCAGTAACAGGGAGGTCTGTCGTCACGGAGATAATGTTGTCTAGAAAATAATGTCGTCTGAGAGCGAGCAAGGGGGTTCAGATTGGCCTACAAAAACATGGGAGTGCCGATCTGTTCCTGCCGGTGTCCTGTTCCGCTGGGGGCCAAGGCTCAATGTCAGTGAGAGAGTATAACACTGCGGCTTTCGTCTCATTAGTATTCTGACAGCTATTAATTAGTATCAAAAAAGATATTAA